>JAGTTH010005276.1:0-17023 GCA_022606485.1 Agraylea sexmaculata
CTATGCATCACACTCACACACTCTCATCCTAGCTCCCTCACACACACTACTACACCGACACGAACACACCCACAATATCTATTATACTACTATACCTACTACTACTACTGGCAGCTTCATTACCAGACACTCGCACCACTACCTTTACAATATTGCTTTATTATTGCATTCTATTAAATTATTTATATTACATATCAAATGGCAAAAATAAATATATACAAATACAACCGGTAAATTACGATAAGTATTTAAATATGTCAAGTGACTAGGTTTCCCAACTGATATTATTTTAAGCATTCATTCCTTGACCACTTCACTGAATATGACCATACTCTATAGTGTTTATAGGAATTGTTTTGTTTGAATATAATATAGATAACAAAATATAATGCTTTTTCTCAAAAAGCAATTCAAATAAAGACAAATGGTAAAGATATTCATTCACTCTGTTGAAAAAATGGTTTTATTAGTATACTTTTTCTCATACATTAATATTGAATCGCATGTGACATAATTTTACTAGCTCTTCCTATCATTTTATCATTATTTGTGTCTATCCTCGCTATAGCTGATATGACACTACATTGGGATATTGAGATTGTTGTACGATTACCTGTAATACTCACTCAATAATACCAAGTTTGCAGTTATTATATCATTTACAATTAATAATTTGTATTTTTAATTAGTTCATACATTACATTTCGCATATACGTAATATACTAAGGATATTTTTCATTATAATTATAAATCTCCTTCATCGAATTATTATATTATTTATGATTATCTAACTATGATTATAGTAACTAGTGGACGATTCCAAAAAATTTTAATACTTTCGTTTCTCTACTATTTTTATGATATTGTCTTTAAATTCTAGATTACTTGCGTTACTGACCTTGTGTCGATAATTTTCCATTTTTTTGTCATCGCTGCTATTTTTACGAGGTGCACTGACTGATATTAATGAGAAAATTTCCGCTATTCATTTTATAGAAGTCTTTAAAGTTTTCAAACCACACACTTAATTAACAAAATCACTATTCAATAGTGACTTCTCACAAATAAAACAAAATCAGCTATTATATTTAAAATTGTATTACCGTCGCGTCGTCTCATCTTATAGAAATACACAAAAAATAATGTTATGGCGTTGAAAGTCTAAAGAATACTGAAACTTTTTCAAAAATATCACACAATAATTATAAGAGTGAATAAGCCCTTGAAAAATATCAGGTATTTGAGGGTTTTTGGATTTTTAAAAATCAATGAAAAAAAATAATCCAAGAAACAGAAATATCAGTTGAATTGAATATAAAATTGTTTTTACCAAACCACTTGAACGATGTCCGAGGTATTAAGTGGTAGAATGAATGAATGTATGAATTCTAAGAATGGTTATTTAATTGAAATAATCAGTAAATGAAATAAATATTGATAATTTAAAATGACGATAGTATTTTTTGTCATCCGCGTGTTTAATTGCAGCTAATAATAAACTTCGAAGCCTCTGTGTGATTTATTGAAAAGAAATAACTGTTTCTACAAATTTTCAGCTTGTTATGTCAAAATACCCTATTTTAATAATAATAGAGAATAATAGTTGTTTAATGAAAAAAAAAAATTTTTAAACATCTCACATATGTGGGAACATATTAAGTGGCAAGTTTTTAAATAAAAATACAACCGGTAAATTTGGATATTTGTAATATATTATGTTCACAATACAATAGCCATATGACTTGACCACTTCACTGAATAAGACCATAGGAACTCTATTCTTATAATACTCACTACTTTATATTATCGTATTTATTGGAATTGCAGTTTTGTTTGAATATAATACAAATAAAAGGGTATTTCATCATTCTGTTGATTTTGTTGATAAAAACACACCTGTTGGAAATATTTGTAAAACCCAAGAACCACTTATAGTTTTTGGTTTCAAAAGTGTTGATAATCCACCAATTTTATTACAAAGCAGGAGTCTTTGTTTCGACCACTTTTAAAAAAAATATAACTTTTATTATTTAATATTATCACTGAAAATGTTTTTTTTGAAATAATAATATTAAATTATTTTTAAAAATGAAATTATTTTTAGTAAAGTAGAGTTTAAACAAGTGATCGTGAAGAAGAAGAAGTATTGTGCCATCCCTGAAATGTTTGAATCTTTTTTGAAATGTGTAATTGTTGGTGAGTATTGTATGAGTATTATAAGGCAGGAAGAAAGGGACTGATAGTGATGGTGGTGGGGAGTCATAGCCGTGTCTTATTGGTTACTAATACACATGATTGTTCACACGTATATGGTGTCGGTGTGCGCAATGAAGACTAGGCTACCTGAAGATATCGCCTACAGTGTTTAGCAAATGAACGACTAAGAAGGCGATGTCTCCGTTCGTATTACTCGAGCGTCAAATTTTTTCTCCCGTGGGCGATAACTCGAAACGTACCCCATAAGAAAAAACCTATCTTTCTCAATTTAAGCACCAGAATCGTGATTTTTTGTCAGAATATGCGCAATAATTAATTAAATAATAAAATGAGAAAAAGTTAAAAAGGTAATATCCCGAGTCATATTACTCTTAGTCGAGCCCGTCGATATACATATGTTATTAGTATAATAATTTCATTACAAAATCAAATAAGCGAAACTTTAAATTACCACTGAAATATTTGAGGGACGTTACATAAAAAAACCTTTAACATTTATGTTTTCACAAACACATTTGATTTTCCACAGTGCTTATTGATTTTACTATATTTTTATTTCACAATTTTTTTGTTTTATTTATATAGTATTAAGTATATATTTGTTTTTATATTTCTAAATTTTTATTTATTATTATTATCTATTATGAATTATATATATTAATGTAGTTCTACAAGTGGGTTTTTTTATTTTTGTCGCATAAATTATGATATCACTTATTAATTATTTTTATTGCTAATTGATTGTACTCCGTATTAAAATAAGTAAAGTACTTACTCTGTTAAATTAATATTGTAACATCTAATTTCAGTGTATCAAAACATTGTATGTAAATTATATTTAATAAAAAAATTGTATACTAATAAAAAACTATTACATTTTATACAGACATAGTGAACTTGAACTAACTGACAATATTTTAAGGTGTGGTTAAGGTATCGCAAAAACAAGTGATAAAAAACTTAATATTAAAAAAAATCTCTAGTACTTTTGAAATCAAGTTTGGGCCGCTGGAAAAGTCTGCTGTTTCTGTGAAGTACGCAGAAGTAAAGTATCGTGTGTATTGTGCCTGTTAAATACTTTGGGACTAAAGCAATTATTTTTCAATTAATAAGACTTTTATATACATTTCGACATCAGCTTCTTGATAGTCTGTTCAAATATAAGTTACAAAAGATCAAAAACAGTGTGGTTATGTCCAGCTAAATAGCTTAAATATAGCTTTTATAACAAAGGATTTGACTAAACCAGGATTGTGCCAATCGATCGGGATTTAAAAAAATATAATTCCCGATATTTGTGGCTGTGGTCCTTGGTATTATTTGTTACAAAACTTCTTTATTTTATGATAAAGTTAATCAAATAAGCTCTAAGTCAAATAAATGATTGGTGGGTAACCTCTGTATATAACAAAATCATGTTTAGCCTTCTTATCCCGATAAATATTATTTTATTGTTTTGTACATGGTGATATCGTAGTTTGTCACTTTCATAAATCGTTGTTGTGTATCGGACATCTTTGTGCTATTATTTGGTCAGTTTTACGCACATGTGCATCGAGTCCATCGATAGTTAAACATAAATAAAAGCATAAAAGGGCTTCGGCGTGTTTTACGAGAGCCAGGGCTGTGATGTATAAACGCGATATGTGGAATCTTGGACGGGGTTGTAAAATTTCACCACCCCCGTAGCAAAAGCGACAAGCTGCCACAATGTGTCGATACGTCCAGCTACTCACATAGCAAATCCCAACGTGGAAACTTTAAAATAAAGCCCTGGCTTATCGGCTGATATATGAACATGTCTAGGCGACAAGAGCTAACCCACACCCCTTCTCGGCACAATGGTAAAAGCCTGAAATGTATCGTCAATTTGCGGATGAATAATACGGCACTTTGTCGTCGAACCGACTACTCCAATTTGCATTTAGATCCTCGGTCGGAAACTATGGAGAGAAATGCAGGGGCGTGTATCTTTTTTGCGACATATCGATTTGCGTACATTTTTTTTATCGCAATCCGAAGATATCTCTTTATCTCACAGACAGATTGAAGAAGAATAATACTAGACTTTGATAATCTATCTATTTGAAATACTACAGTCTTTAACGTAAAATCTACTGTCTGAATGATAAAATACTTACCCTCCCATTCTAATCAACTACAAAAAAAACAATATTAAATATTTTTTCAAAAGATAAACAGTTACTACAATATAACAGCTGTCATCATTTACTGAATATTTTTTTATAATTTAAAATGAATCATAGGTACACATTCATATGGATCAGTTCATTATTTTTTTTATTATAATTTATTAATATACATCTCGAGGGGCATTTTTGAGAGGGTTTTTAAAAATTTGCGGCTCTGCCCCGCTTAATAATCGTCTCAGTATTTACCTTACAATCCAGGTAATCAGAGTACCTTTGATAGAATCAGAAGATATTCTGATAAACAGGTATAACACACAATAATGAATTCAAACGAGTAAAATAAAATATACTAAAATAAATAACTTCAGTCAAATTAAAGCGATAAAAATAAATGTTTCGAAAAAAACGACAACCACTCAATTCCCGTAATAACTAATTAATAAAAATCGCATACATTTGATTATTTCTCTCTGGTTCCATTATTTATTTGCAGAAATATATAAATTTTATAGTACTACAATTCATCGCTTATCTCTATAAATGTTGATTATGCAATAGTCACCATTAGAAGAGTTTGTAGCTGAAGAAAGACGTCCATGTTTGGGGGTTGAGATATTGTTAATGGGGACATACAATAGTTAGAAATCTTAGTTAACTGTAACTAGAAGTTCCAGCACAGATAAATGGCAAGATACAGCTTCCGTTGGATGTGATATACTTGTATATCTAAAGACAAGAATATAAATGTACTATTACAAGGGACGTGCACCCCAAACATTTGTATGGGATAATTAGGACACTGGGGCTTGGACAACTTTACAAGTAAAACCTACATCTTGATTATACAATTGTGTATTGTGACTCAACAAATACAATACTTGAATACTAAATAAATATTGTATACACTAAAAATACAACCGTTCAATCAGAAGTATAAATAAAGACATTTTTTTCATTAAATTGGTATTATATTATATAATATATTTTTTTTATTTTTAACTCATTAAAATATTTTATACATTGTTCCTCTTTTTATGTTTTTCCTTGCGATTTGAGATCATTCTTGCGATTTGAGAATCTCCATTATTCCATAGTTGTACTGCAGGGTGATACAATAATATATACTTTTTTTTTCATTTATACAGCGTGGATTTAAAATAACTAATATTACTTTGGGAAGTTGTAGGGTATCGCAAAAATAAGTGAAAAAAAACTTACCAAAAACATTTTAAATTATAATAAAAATAATATAATTAGTGCTGTTGGAATCGAGCTTGGGCCCCCATCTTGGAATTAGCTGTTTCTTCAGTATTCACTTGTATATTGTATTTGTTAAAAATGTTAGGAATGAAATATATATTTTTTATTATATTCAATCATAATAGGAAAGCATGAACCATCATCACCTTGCCATTACGGGATAATAATAATAAATATTAAATATTGTCAGTTAAGTCTGTTTATTTAATCATATATAAATAAAAATGATATAAATATCGAGTGTGATAAAAATGTAACGTCTAAAAACAATTTTATAAATTTGTTGATATTTTATTATTATTTACAGAAAACAATTACTAATAAACACATCACCAATTGATTTAATTCAAGTAAAAAGTTTTTATTTAAAACATGATCATAGTAAAAATACAAAAGAGACGAAATTTCAATTGGCTCTATGAAAATTACAATACTTTAAAAGTTTCGGTAATAATCGTAGACGAATAAATATTAAAGAGGGTCCGGCCTTTGCTAAATTCAAAATTGAAATTGTAAGAGAGAGAGAGGCTCTTTCGACAAGAAACAAACACGAGTATGCAAACAAATACATTATATAGTATATAGATTCATAAAGGATTTTAATTAAAAGTTTAGCGTTATTCAGAGAGAGAGGAGAGCCCGAGGATGCTGCGATCAAGTCCACAAACAAACACAGCCTAATCCTCTTGCCTAGGATTTTAACCAAAGCTACACACCAGATCCTGAAGCCACTTGTTATTTAGGAAACTTCGTCGCTTTGATTCGATTCGAATTTCTTGAGACGCATAATATTATGCCCTAAAGCGCTTACATTGTGACAACGAATTACAATGTTGTGAACCATCATTAAAATTAATCAATCGGAGCCGCCTTGTGGCCCAGTGGTTAGTGTAACGGATTAGACTCCCGGGCTCGATTCACGGCACCGGAGTCACTTGGTAGATCTAGCTTAGCAAACTAGATTTTAAGTACTCTGCTGTGTGGTGGCCTGGGAAACCATCTCTACTATATTCTCCCGTAAAGGTCAAGGTGGCCTAGCCAACCCCTTATAAAGGGACTCCCTCCAATAGGGAAGGCGTCATAGTATTTTTGAACCATCATTTAAATTAATCACACCAAACCAGATATATTATTTAAATCGAAATTAATTGATATCTAAGTTTTATTATTACAGTTCATACTACGTTATTTCAATATTTTTTTTATTTAAATAATCCTGAAATGAATAAATGTGTTGTTAAAGACTTTAACTGACTTTTCTGATTTAATACACCTTTTTCTACCATTAAGCTAACAAAGCGATTAAAATCAAAATTCGTTTCACAAGACTTAATATTATTAAATACATACCCTTTCATTATTTTTCAGGAAGGCACGGATTCGTATCCCGTACGATATTTGTTAAAACTTGTTATTCACTATTACAAATTCTTAGACTAGAACTAGAATACTCATCGCTATATAGTGGAAGTCCACATTTTTAACAAAATATTAAATAAATATTTATGTAAATATATTAAAAGATCTTCTTTGTTATTATTTATTATTCTTTATATTTGTAAATGGGTTTTTATTTTTTTCCCCATTCTTTCTATAATTTAATACTATTATTCACGTCAAATTTAAATAAAACATTCTCATGTTAGTTATAGGTAAAAAGATTTGTACACTCTGTACACCTAAGACTATTTCCAAAGATGTATTGTTCTTTCAATCATTGTTAAAAAATATATTTATTAAAATATTTTAATATTTATTTAATTTTAATAATAATAAAAGCTCTTTACAGAGGTTTTTATAATTATTTAAAAAATTGAGCAATGTCGCTATAACAGTATAATTAAAACGGCTCAAATCATTCTCAAGTATATTTTTGGTATTAATTGATTTTCAAATAATTTATTATATATTTCGAATGTCGTTGATGGTTAATTAAAACAATCATCTGTTACAGTCATGGCCCGTCGAAATTTTTACAGCCAAACCGCATTTAAATATTATCTATAAACTATTTGCAATATGCCCATCCTTCATTTAAAATATTTCAAGACCTTTTTGTATAAAAGAGAGTGAATAATCTAAAGAATAGCAACCGATAATATTTAAAGCTTGTCTTAATTCAATATATAATTTTCCAGTACATTTAATTGAAAACCTAAAGCTCCACTTTCGTCGCATGGAGCCAAATAATAAATATTCATTAAAATACATGCGGGGAGATGAAAAAGCTCTCGGGTCATTTTCCGGTTCGAATATTTTCGTCCCTCGGCCTGTATGGATACATTTGGGGCGTCCAGACAATAACTTGGAGACTGTTTTGTTGAATCGGTGTAAAAAAACACATTCTATTTGGTAAACAGAGACCATTTAACGGGCAGGGCTTGCTAAGAGGGGAGATGAGGTATCCTAGTGGACTTATAAATAAGTTGAAATAATGGGATGATTCTATCAGGGCTTGAAACTCATTTACATAATCCTCTAGTCCGACCCTGGCCGTATTGTGTTCCGATTAAATTTTAGTCGTATTTATAACCACCACCCTATTTGTTATCTTACATTATAAATAACACATACAATAAACTATCAACTTTCACCCTGTTTTTGCATATTACGTATCGAATGCTAAATAATAATTTACTCGTATGAATGCGATTAAGGGTAGATGACGTATTTACCTTTCCTTTAAAAAAACACATCAATACATACTATATTAAATAAATACACAGCTACATAGACATAGAGTCTTTTCTTATTATCATTTATTAATCCTCATGGGTTTTGATGTAAATGGCTTTTTATTTTTTCTCATACTTTTTATTATTTAATATTAGGTTCCTCTCAAATCCAATAAAAACTTTATTAAAATTCTCATGTTAGTTATAAATAAAAAGATTAATATACTCTTTATCGCCTAAGTCTAATTTATAAGATGTTTTGTATTGTTGTTTCTGCAAGAAATTGTAACACTTAACTATCAAATTAATTATATAAAATTCAATGAATAATTAAGTAAGATAAGTTTATAGTATTTAACAATTGCTAAGAAAACTTTTTTTGTTATAATAAAATACCATTATATTTACATAATTAAGCGTGGCTACAAATACTGTGCTCATGGATTCAAATCCCGCTCAAGTCAAGAATTTTTAAATTGATTTGATCGGTTATTACGACTGGGAGATCGGGAATAATATTAATAAAATCCCGATCGATCGTTTTTATTCAGGTTTACTCTGATATCCGGTATTGTAAGGTAAATACTGATATTAAATCTGTGACTTGTGTAACTAGTAATAGTTAAGATCACCGACAGACAATTAACACGTTGTTGTGTTTAAATAAACCCTCTCAAAAAGAACCTTTCTTAAATAAAAGCTCCTCGGAGGTTAAATAAATAAAATAAAAATATATAAATATTTAATTAATTTTTTTTTTTCAGTTAGGATGAATTATAAGTAGGAACGGGCTTAGAGTATGAATAGTATGGTAAATATTATGAATGTGAGAAATCACCCGATGCATTCTTTCCGACTTGGTAGTCTCGCTGGTTTTTCAGGCGAGCTTTCAGTGTGTTGTATTAAATTTTTCATTATTTCTTTAAAAATATATGGAAGGTGCAAGCAGTGAAGTAGAAGAGTGGACCACAAGCAGTTTCCGTACCTTCACTCTCATATCCGGTGTTGTCAACCGGTTCTGTTGGAAACCATTCCTTATAATACAGAACTACCACCATGCTTCTATCTCAAGCAAACAAAGACACCATAATATACATACAATATGCTACACGTGCATGCTGATAAACAACCCTGTGCATGCTGACATATGGAACTCTTCCATTAGAGACATATTGCCAAAGTCGCTTTAGCTAAATATGCATCTTTTAGAAGAAGACACGCTGCTTGCCTGATTACAAGTGTAACCTAATTAAAAAAATATTTATATCGCAGATTTGAGTAAAAACATTACTCTTAAATGACACTAAAAATAATGTGTAAATTTATAATAATCCACACAACTGAAAATTTGGTTGTACCCAAACGAACTGTTATATTTTGTAATTATTTTGTTAATATGTATAGCTTTTATTGTTGTTATTAATCTTCATATTTGTAAATAGGTTTTTATTTTTTTTTTCCGTTCTTTCTAATATTTATAGTATTATTCATGTCAAATTTAAATAAAACACTCTTATATTATTATTATATTATATTATTAAATAATATTTTTGTTTTTTTTTAATGAACTTCCAAAACTGATATTATTTTTAAAAATAAAATTAAAATTTTTAATAATCCTCCCAACTCAAATTTAGTTTTACCCAAACAAACTGTTATTTAGTTTTCAAGCATTATATTTTGTAATTGTTTTGTTAATATTGCTTTTATTGTTGTTATTATTTATTAATCTTCATTTTTGTAAATGTGTTTTTATTTTTTTCCCATTCTTTCCATAATTTAATACAATTATACAGGTTCCAGTTAAGGTTAGGTTTTATTTTTAATATTCAAAAATGCTGTTACAGATTTAAATTTTTAATAGTTTTTGGTTCAACTTAAGCTTAACTAGCAGTTCAGTTAAGGATCGAAGTAATTTGCAAAATGTATTATGCTTTGAATAATGTATTATTTTCCATTGAAAGTCACTTTAAAAGATTTGCTTTTAATATTTAAAAATATTGTAGCGTCCTATGTAACATTATTTAGTTCGACTTCTCATCATAAATTCAGTAGTAAAAAAATGCCTTTCATTATGGGCATCGTTCCAAGGTTGTATATTATTCAATTTTCGTTTCCTATATAAACAAATAAATAAGATAACCTATATGAAGTATTCTTGACAGAGAGCTATTTTTAGCAAATTTTATTAAATAATATCTATGTTGTGTGTGGTTACGTTATATTTCAAAGCATATTTATATAAGTCGTCGGTCTAATTAGATTTAATGTGTATATTAGGGGTATTTATTTTGGGTCATTTGGGTCTGTGGTCTAGTGGTCTCAGAGGGTTTTTAATATGACTAATTGACCCCTGCTATTGTTAGATATATTGGGTTTTGATGACAAATAGTTTTTTTTATGTGCTGCTCTGATGTAATTGGTTAATTATTACAGTTGCTACAATCCAGGAAATTCCAGTGAACCTGGATCCAATTCTTATTATTACAGTCGCACATTTTTTTCCTATTTCGAGTGAAATTTGGACATACTTGCTCATTGTGAGCATTGTGTGAAAGCATGTAATTATGCAAAGACGAGACTGCTTCATTAAACATGGAGTATTTGAACATGGTGTGGTAATCGGCTGAAGTTTCCATAATAATAACCGTTGATAAAATGTATGCAGATCACATAGAGATCTCAGTGGATGTAATAAAGGATCCTCCAAAATAGTAGTGACCGCACTATTAATGATGTGCCCTGTTCAATTCGGTTCAAGTATTTAATATTCCCAACGGCTCTCGCCCATTTCAATATGAACCATCATAATATCTAGATTCCGTATAACCAAATCGCTTTCCGATGCGAAAAAAACAATTTTATTCCATCGACATCACTGAATATTTAATGCCATAATATACTAACAAAATGTAGCATTCATATCATAATGTACCCAATAGTTTAAATATGTGGAATATGTAAAGGAATGTTTCGAATCATTTTTTAAAAATATTTAACGATGATTTGAATCAAATCGCAAATGTAGTGTCTGATTAAGACCCTTTAACATTGTCCTAATTATTTACTACATACATAAGCAAATTATCAATATTATGTAATTAATGATTACTTGTAGATAAAGGCTATTAAAAAATAATGTAACCTTACTCTTCTTATAATTATCAAAAATTTAACTGAGGCCATTTGCGCGGGATTTCAAATACTTATGGATTTACTACTTGCTTACTTGATTTGAAAAATAATTTGATCATTTATATCATATTTTAATTGAGATATTGGGGTTTTGATAATTATTTGAATGCCATTATTGTAAATGTTGCAATTTAAAAGTAACGGGTAATTTTGAATTCCAACTATAATTGTTATTGGACAGAGTAATGTTAATTAAACGATAATACACAAACACAAAAAACATTAATTCACTAAATATTAGTTTTTTTATTTAATTTAAAATATATAACAAGTATAATTGAATTTCGTCATAACATTTTAAATAAATACTGTCACTATTTCTGCTCGTTGTTATGGAGTATATTTATCCATTATAATATTATTGCTATATAAGACAATTCTTAAATCTAATTTTATCTAAACGTCACATAACCAATATGGCGTGCAATTAAAATGTTGGCTTTTACTTCATTAGTTATATTATATGTATATTGAGTGAAATAAACTCGATAATGGCCGAGCCGTAAGAAAATACGAAACAATAAAATAAAATAAATTAACGAGTAATTTTTGAAAGCCAGTTTTTTTTATTATTATTAAGTGAAAACAGTCGTCTGGAATACCAGAGAACCTACATCTCTGATGGAGCTTTTTTCAGGGGGTTTTTATACACAACAACGTGTTAATTGTCTGTCGGTGATCTTAACTATTACTAGTTACACAGGTCACCGACATAATAATCAGTATTTACCCTACAATACAGGAAATCAGAGTAAACCTGGATCAAGGCGAACGATCGGGATTTTATTAATATTATTCCCCGATCTCCCAGTCGTAATAACCGATCAAATCAGTTAAAAAATCTTGACTTGAGCGGGATTTGAATCCATGACTACAGTATTTGTAGCCACGCTTCTTATCCCATGAGCTATTACGCTGATAGTTTTAATATTTATTAAAAATATATCCCGTCCAGATTATGATTTATAAATTAGGCAGTGCGAAAATCAATTTGGAACGCAAAGATTAGTCGACCGACAGCTCATCAATAATTAACAAGCTAGAAGAGCTGACTTCGCAAAATTTCCCACGTTCAAAAGAATATTTTGGATGGAAAAAATTGTTCAGCCTCAATCAGGCCGTTAATTGTTTATGAGAGGAGCTGGCCAAACGAACAATATGAATGGGACAGGAGAGGGGAATACCCATAAAGATATAATGAGAAAGAGGGTCGAATAGCAAAGAGTTGGAGCCGCAAACAAAGAAATATCGAAATAGAGGCCGAACAAATTTATTCATAACCCTGTCCGACCGACTCGCAATTAAAAAATCATTTCGAAAATATCTGCACCGGTTATTTCCGATTTTGCTTAGGTATACCTACTACATCTGGATTTCATCCATAGATCCAATAATTTCTAAAGAAAATTCACACCAATTAAATATAATATAAAAAATAGAATGGCGGGATCAATAAGTGTAGTTTATTTTTAATTTCGTATTATATATACTGCCACGTAATATTTCATACAATTTATTTTCTGTGATTGTATACCCTTTGTATTTTATATGTGGAATATCGGTCCCAAGATCAATATATTATATATTTTTTTATGTTTAAGTTTAATCTATTTATCGGTTTTATTCGATGGGTAATTAACACAAATTTATAATAAATTATTAAATGCCAGTTTTAAGTGCTTATAAATTTGGCTTTTATTTAATGTCCATATTCATTATTATTATTCTATTTTGATTTGACTATGACACACTTTTTTTAAATTAGCTTTTGTTATATAAAATAGTGTATAATGCGCATGGCTACAAATACTGTGGTCGTGGGTTCAAATCCCGTCCGTAAAGTTAAAAAAATATTATTATTTGACAGCTTAGTACGATTAAGATATCGGGAATAATGTTAATAAAATCCTTATCTATCGTCTCGACCCAAGCTTACTCTGATTTCCTGGATTGTAAGGTTAATACTGAGGCGAATATTAAATCTGGCAGAACCTCTTTGTCGATGACATTTGTCGTACTTAAGACAAAAAAGACTAGTATATAAATTAATACATATTTAACTCAAAAAAATATTTTTTGTAGAAACGTATTTGTGTTAATCGCCTATCATATATTTAATGCTTTAAAAGACATTTTCATGAATAAAAGGCATATATAAGAAATCAAATAATTTTGACATGCAAACTAGCGTTGTTATATAATCATAATCGAATTGTATTGTTACTATTTTGAAGTGGTCGGGGAAACAAACTTATGTTTTAATGTTGGACGTTTGGAAAATCAATTTAGCAAAGATGTCGGCTATGGTGAGATTTTCTCATTAGCACAAATACAAATTCCGCTGTTCATCCGAAAGATAAATAAGACAACAAGCTCCAAACAATCCTTCGTTGATATTAACGGCACTAACACAAACAATTATCAAAGTCGATCCATCCAATGTTGATATTCGTTGGCCAATACATCACAACAGTACGCTTATGGTTATTAAATTCAGTATTCCTCTTCAAAAACTCGAAGAATTCCTTGTTCGATAATTAACGAGTCGGTCTGTAAATTATACATACATAATAAATTTTGGGAAGATACCTTTCTCGAAGTGTCTGCGCTTCCTCTCGCTAAATTTGCATTCGTAATTAAGAGTAAACATTTCACCCTTTCTCATATCGATCAAAGATAGGTGAAGGGTTGGTTCGTGATCACATTTACTCAATATTACGTTTATTTTCGATAAATTTCACATATTTTGTGGTGGTTTTCGGGTACAAAACAGCATTTCGGTCGAGCGATTCAATTATACATAGAACGTTTTGTTTCAGTACACTCGCATAATAATTCAATCGCTTGCTTTCAGGCAAACGCAATTCGAGCTTTACAATAAATATGTTAAAGCAAATTCGGTTTATTAAATAAATGAAGGTTTATTTTTTCTATATAATGATAGCTTTTAAATACGAGAAACACAGAGAAAATCCACGAATTTGAACCAATGAATTCAATGGGGAAAACACAATTTTAATAAGTTCATTGGTAAATCAAATTTATAAATTCTGAAAAATATCCATTCATTATTTAGGAGGATAAAATTAGCTTAAAGACTTTTTCATTTATTAAATAATTTTATCACCCAGATAGGTATATAAAAATATAATTATAACTAGATTTATCAAAAATGAGAGTTACATTTATGCAATACAAATATTAAACATTTATTTAGTAGTTCACTTTATTGTAAAATTATTTATTATTAAAATCACGCACATTTTAAAAACAAAAATATTTATATTTACAATTCAAAGTATTTTTTTTTATTAAATATAAAAATAAGAAGAAACATTCAAACAATTTAATAATAAATAGTTAAGAAGCTGGCATGTGAGAAAACAATCATAATTATTTTAATTTATTGATTCATACACATATGTGGTAAGCCCCAAATTTTAAAATTGTTATTAAAAAAAATGCCTAGTATAAAGTATATTCAAAAAAATTTACAGCCAAATAATTTTTTTTTACGAAAATTTGGCTTTAATTTTATTATCTGATCACAAAACTAGTATTAAAAGAAATCTTCATTTCGTTCGAAATTAGTGATAATAAAAAGTGTACTCTTAAAATAAAATATCATTGTTTAATAAAATACAAGTGTTAATAATATATGGTCTATTCAGCCTGGGGTTACATTTATAAATAGAATGCTCCCTTTTGAAGACTACTGTTGAATAAATTAATTTGAATTCCTTTGTAGCTGTTGAATTTGAATGATTGTCATTTACACGCATGTGGATTTAAATTGTTTTAATTTTTAAGAGGGTGCTCGTATAATATTATGACAAAATATAATGTGTATGTCCTCGAAATGGAGCTTTGATGTCTATGATGGATCCATCAGACCTCTTAACAATATTAATGAAGTCTGCCTTTAAAATTACCTGGTATGTGTCATACACCTGAAAGCCATACAATGACACACTGTGCATTTGCCAATAATTTTAGCATGGATAATGTCACTAGCAGCCTTCTACATCATGGTCCGGTATTGCGTTCCTCTACACAAAGCAAAGCCTCTAAATTCAATATGCTTAAACGTAAAATAGCCCTCGCTATTCAACTAAATATTTTCATATACAAATTTCTAAATTATACATACATAAACTACATATTCCAATAAAATTATCAATATTAACATGCAAGATTTTTGGGACAAAAGGAAGAGCAGCAAAAAAAAAATGTTTTCCATAACTAATATAATGCGCATTCGTGAGAAGTATGAAAGAATTCCTTTACCTTAAGCGTTCGTGATGTTCTTTAATTGATATTTTCTATAACACGTTGTATTTTTTATATATTTACGTTTCTTTTATTATTTTTATTTATTATTTATCTGACTATAATTCTCTATTCGATCTATAATTCTGACAAATGTCCATCATTGCCGAACCGCATTGGTGATGATGGTTCATGCTTTACTATTATGATATATATATATATATATATATATATATATATATATATATATATATATATATATATATATGTCTTGTCGGTCATGGGTTTAAATCCCGCTCAATTCATTTTTTTAAATAATTTTGATCGGTTATTACGACTGGGAGATCGGAAGTATATCCCGATCGATCTTCTTGATCCAGGTTTTCTCGGATTTCCTGGATTGTAAATTCTGTTTAAAATTTGTTAGATTTGTTAGATTACTAATCATACATGTTATATAAAATTGAACTCAATACATGTATAAGTGTGAAAGTCAATATTATATGAGATTATCGGTTTTGCATTGTAAGAATAGGAAACGCATATACGAAAAATATTTTTTTGGGGAGAGAAAACATGTCACATACAGTGTGTGCCGATCCCAAAGAAATATTGACAAAT
Source organism: Agraylea sexmaculata (assembly GCA_022606485.1). Classification (NCBI taxonomy): domain Eukaryota; kingdom Metazoa; phylum Arthropoda; class Insecta; order Trichoptera; family Hydroptilidae; genus Agraylea; species Agraylea sexmaculata. The sequence continues at coordinate 16,391 of JAGTTH010005276.1, forward strand.
TAAGTTATCGAAAAAATATATAAAAAATACAAACAGCGAGGAAGTACCACCTTTTTGACAGTTCGTAAAACAACGCCTCGTCTTCTTGTTTCCTTCGACACGCGCCCTAATTTCCATCATCATGGATGGAAATCGAATATATTTTCTACGAAAAATCTGATGGAATTTACTCTCTTTGCCGATGACAGGGTTTTTATTTGTAAATATTTGTTTTTGTATTTAATATTATACATATTTATAAATATTTTAAATGTTGATCAAAATTATGTAAACGAATGATTTCATTATAATTTATCAAAAGTATACTTTTCAACCAAAATACACTTGAAATAATAACCTGAATATTAGACGCTGTTATTTTATATTTATTTTAATAAAGTTAGCAGTTGCTTTTTGGTTATTCAAGCTAAGAAATTTATTGTTTTATATTGAGCTAATTAAAATGCTTTCTATAATAATTTTATGATATCCAACTTCTTCTTAAAATATGATACTAACCCAAACAAAAGCAAACTAACAACATCCATGATTAAAATTATTGTTGATATTCACACTAAATTGAAAACTGATATCTCTGTGGGTGTATTATATAATAATTTATATATATATATATATTTATATATATATATATAT
>JAGTTH010005278.1:0-17630 GCA_022606485.1 Agraylea sexmaculata
TATATATATATATAATAAGCCGCTGAAATTTCATGTTTATAAAAAAATTGTGTTAATCCTAAAACCATACCCAAATTGTGCACTTATTAATTTTTTTTTGTATTTATCAATATTTCAAAATAGCGTAATAGCTCAAGCGATAAAACGCGTGGCTACAAATACTGTAGTTATGGGTTCAAATCCCGTTCAAGTCAAACATTTTAAAATTGATTTGATCGTTTATTACGACTGGGAGATCGGGAATAATATTAATAAAATCCAGGTTTACTCTGATTTCCTGTATTGTAAGGTAAATAATCATTATTGAGTCGGTGACCTGTGTAACTAGTAATGTCAACTAGTCATTATCAAATCAAAACACCCCTCTCAAAAAATCTCTTCGGGGCGTAAACATTTTAATATAAATAAAAATTTTGAATTGACAAGAAAACAATCTAAAATACAATAATACTATTGACTTGTTTCAAAATTATTTATGATTTAATTCGTTGTTTTGTAAGAATTTCGTTGTTTGAAAATATACGGTCGCATTATTCTGAATTTATCAACCGAATCACAAGCGCTGAAACTCTTGTCCCTTTTTTGCCGATCAACTTGTCTTTCCACTATATTATTCTTTTATTTTTTACATACAATATATATATCGGTTAAAAGAACAAGAAGACATAACATGTATTCGTGCAACATTGTTGTGGTTTGCAGACGAAAACAATTCAGAGCCGGAATATCATTGTCGTTGTCTTCTCTGTCCCCATCATTTGAATTGTATTAATTCAGAAGAATACACAATTTATATTGCATAAAAAAGTATTGAATAAATTAGTAATAGTATAAAAAATTCGTATTTTAAATAAATGGGTTTTATTAATAAATGGGTAATATTATAAATGGGTAGTATTATAATAAATGGGTATTTTTTATACAATAAAATTATATTAAGTATACATAATATGTATATTAGTTTTTTATTGTCAAAATAAATTATTAACCTACCTTGTATCCTATGGACATAGAGCATTTTTCTAGTTTTAATAATTTAAATAATAAGAGATTAATTTTATTTTGATTCGTTTGTGCAAAAATCAAGGTCCGTTCAGACTACTTAAATATTGTAAATATGTTGAATATTTTTACGTGAATGTTTTTTTATTATACAATTTCTTTATTAAATATAAGACGTCAATGTTTATAGCTTAAAAAGAGCACAATACATTTTTGTTATCATCTAATGAAAGGAAATTTTAGTTAAATTAATTTTTATATCCTTCAAGTGTGTACAACGTGTATTTACATGTTTGAAATTAATAGTTGTTTTGATGAAAAAATATTTTTGATGATATTCAATGGCTAGTTATTATTTAAACTAATGCGACTTGTCTTAAAATAAAAACCATAAGTTTGTATGTTAATAGGTCAATAGTAATTCTATACAAAGAGTATAATAATTTCACGATTGACAGTATTTATATAATCTTTCAGAACGTATAAATGTCATATTATTTACCCCTGGTTTATAGGAGATTAACATGACAAATAACAGGGTATGTTACTGATAAATGAGTTATTAATCCATTGCATCAAATCAATGTCCAATACAACGTTTTCCCATATGATTATACGTCTAATTCCTATGTCTATTCTCCTCGATAAAAATTAAAGCTTGAAGAAAAAACAAAATAATCTCCAATATTTGATTTAAATATTCTGGACGGAATTTTTCTTTTCATTTGTCTGTTTTTCTCCCTGTTGGATTCTTCCACAATGTGTTTTGATATTTTTATTACAATTGCCAATCATCAACAGAGTATGGTACTCTTTTATATAAAGGGACATTTAGAGAAGAAATAAATTATAGACAATAGCCATAATTTATTTTTAGTAAATTATGTTATGTAATCAAAACCAATTTTTTTTTCAAGGAAGCTCAGCAGTAGTTAGTTAACATTTTAAATAACTTAGAAATAATATAATTCCAATACTTTGATAGCTAACCTTTGATTTCACCCAAAATAAATGTATTTTATGGTTCTATTGGAAAAATATACATACAGGATTATATTTTCGAAGACATCTTGATATTTTAATAAAATTACAAAGGTATTTTGGATGGATTTTTATTTTCATCGTATGTATTTATTTATTGTATTGATTAATTTAATTGTATCTTATATATTTGTCGGCGATCTATTAAGGTTATTATGAAATGGCTCTGCCTGAATTAATGACCTTAAAATCCAGAAAATCAGAGTAAATTTGGATCAAGTCTATGTATTGGAATTTTACAAATATTATTCACGAACTTCCTTCGAGTCGTAATATTCGATCGAATATCTCATTCACTGAGCTTATAATGCTGGTTATTAATATTTTTTTAAGTCGTATGCATAGAGATAAAATAAATAACTTGTTTGGTAAATAAAACGACGGTCACGCGGTTGTTCGACAATCAGTATGATAATTGATTATATACCTATTTTAGAGGGCTTATTTCAGGTACGTCATTGATGTAGTACTAGAGTGATAATAATATTTTCTAAATATTGACAAATATAGGAGAATAGTAGTGTAGTTAGTGTTTGCCCCTTCATATAGTTTCCTGTTCAATTAGCTTAATGCATTGGCTGCATACGAATGCCAACGCATATGACTACACGACTAAACTATCCTACACTTTCAGCTTCAGCTTCTGAATAAATTGCTTTTGGTCAATCGGATACTTGCTATACCATATCGACCATTACAATCTTCTTAATACATTGGATCAATTTGTTAAAAGGATATCTATTGGGAAGACAAAAATACCCAATCAACAGACTTGCATCGCTCATTATATTAAATTACCCAAACTCGATGAATATTGTGAAAGGCTTCAAGATAATTCTTGAAAATATACGCATTTATAATTGAAAATGGTCTGTAATCAATATTGGTTCATTCTTATATTCATCCTAGGTATATTTATTTATTTTAGAAGTCTTCTTTCTTTAAATTACATTCAATAATTACACGAAATGTTGATCAGTGGTAATATTTTAATGGGTTAATAATTGTATAAAGAATATAATGTACCATTTATTATACATTTTTTTGTTTAATATAATTTACATACAATGTTTTGATACATTATGATTATATGTTACAATATTAAGTTTATAGACTAAGTCTTTTACTTATTTTAATACGGAGTAAAATCAATTGGTGATTAAAATAATTAATAAGGAAAAAATACAAAAACCCACTTGTAGAACTAATAAAATATATATAATACATAATAAATAATAAGAATATCATCTACCTTATAAAAGACATATTTAATGTTTTTAAATTTGATATATATCAAAATTTACCGAATATGTATAAGCTAATTTATACAATACTTAATGCCATAATATTGGCAAGTAAGCATATTATGTAATAAAATTGTGTGTGGGTGCGGTGCGTATGTGTGTTCACAAATACTACTAAGCTCTGGTCTATTCGTACAAACACCATATAGGACGACTCAATAATACACTCTTATATTAAATACGGCCCATAAATATAAGCTCAGCTCTACTAAATTATCATACATACTCATAGCGTCTTTTTTTTTCATAAATACAACATACAGAAAATAATTTGAACATGATACTTCATTTAGATAATATTAAAAATTTAATCATTTCTATTAATATCAAGTTTAAAGGCGTGTTGAAACATTGTAGTCATTTAAAATTTGCCGTATTATAAACGAAATGTGTTAGAAAACGAGGCAATTGAGGAGATTCAAGTGTGAAAATGTGGCATATTAAGAAGAGCAAAGTTTGAAGAGGTAAAAGTGGTTATTCTTAAATATAAATATATGTATGTAGAAATCTCATTTCCTTAATACTGTGTCTATACTATTTTACATGTTAACCAGTCTAGACACAAGAACCTATAAACATTGAGGGATAAAATACAAGACTACATGTGATCTGATGCATTTCAAGTCATTCAATATCCTAGACATGTATTTTACCTGACTGATACCATAAATAAATAATTGATTTTAGTCAGTTGAAATTATTAAAACTGTGAATTTAGTATTACCATTTATTTATTTAATTTTAATTTTACATAGTTTGAATAATACAAAACATCCTATGAACTAGACTTAGGTGTATAGAATAAATAAATCTTTTTACCTGTAACTAAAATGAGGATTTTAATAACATTTTAATTTTATATGTGAGGTACTTAATATCAAATTATAAAAAAGTATGGTGATAAAATAAGAACGCATTTACAAATATGCTAAATATGTTTTATTAACACTTTTTTATTGTAAATTTTGTATTTTGTTATTGTCATACAGACATCTTTCCTCTATTTTTTTATAAAAGCTCAGTTGGGCGTTAAATAAATAAACTAATATTGATAAAAAAAAATCAAGAACAGACTCTACATTAACAAAAATAATTAGAATATATATATATATATATATATATATATATATATATATATATATATATATATATATATATATATATATATATATATATATAGAATATTTTCATTGGTAATATAATACAAAACATCTTATGAATTAGACTTAGCTAACTAACTTTTATATATAATATATACTATAACTAACATGAGAATAATAAAAAAATTAACATTAGAGGTACTAAATATTAAATAATAAAAAGTATGGGGAAAAAACCATTTACAGATATGAAGAAAAATAAATAATAACAAGAATATACTCTATTTTTATTCATTAACAAAAATTCTTACAAAGTATTATGCTTAAAACTTAATAACAGATTGATTGGGTAAAACCAAATTGGGTAAAAAAAAAGTTATTGAATTTTCAAATTATATTAATAATAATTGGTAAAATGAACTTAAATTTTCTCGAATCATATTTGATTTTATTGACATTAATTATAATCGGGTTCGTCAAATTGTGTATTTATGGAATTAATCTATATATGGATCATGCACTTTATTTCTAATCGGTTATTTAATTTTAATTAAAAAATATTGATGATATAACCAGGTAGTTATTTATTATTTTTTTATAATTAAATGTAGTTGTTGACCGTACGAAATATGTTTAAAGCCCGTTTCGCTTTTGTATGAGCGGTTCGATTCCTTTGTCTAGAATTTACTACAATACAGTTGGAATATTTAAGAGTAGCATGTAAAATAGAATATTCTTTAGCAGATCAAGCATTCATTAGAAAGCCACAGGGTTTGTTCTTATTCGTGTTGAGAGCACATTTGAATACGGATTGAAATTGGACAGAGGCGAGAAAAGTTGGCTCGTCTTCGCTAGAAGTAGTAGTGAAGAAGGTTGTTTGATAAGGGGAACTAAACTTTTCCACCAGCCTCTAATTAAAACCGAGGCTGTGCCTGATTAAAATGTGGCTTATTTCAAATAAAACTCAAAAACTGATTACTGAAATGCCACGAGGGGTGGAAAAAAAAACAGATGTGAAAATCGTCAAGAAGTCGACGAGATATCGAGTTGACACGGCGAAACTTTTCCTTTGCATTTTATGAGCAAGAAGCTCTTTCCTTATTTGCACATTTAAATATATTAAATACAATTTGCCAAAGGGTATTTATTAAAATTAAAATTTGGTATGGGAATTTTATAGTACGCTTATTAGACATTAATGGGTTTTTATTTTTTTCCCATACTTTTCACTATTTCATATTACCTCTCATATTAATTAAGAATGTTATTAAAGTTCTCATGTTATTCAAAGACAAAAAGAATTGTATATTCTGTACACCTATATGTCTAATTCATAAGGTGTTTTGTATTATTCAAAATATGTTTAACTTTCATATATTCAAAATATGTTTAATGAGTCATCTGGATACCCTTAATAATTTTTTGCATTATTTTTTCAACACCAGAATAATAATTGTCTTATAAATACAATTCATATTTACCATTGAGGGCATAATCGAATTTTATTCTAGATAGGTATATTTAATTATCAGCAGAAAGAAGATGTTATTATTTGCTCAATTACCGAATATGACAGCTCACGCAACAAAAGCCATAATGTCATACAATAGGACAGTGTCGAGGGTGAAAGTAAATGGATTTTGCAAAGAAGTATTCTCAGAAACTTTGCCTTTGAAGACTTATAATTTGTCCTTATTAATGTGGTCTTCTTGGAAATGGGAATACATTATTCATGGTGAATCCTTGCAGCACCAATTAACACGACACGCAATATTCAACCGCAATATAGATCCATTGCAATAAAAATACATTTGATTTATGCAAATTTTTAAAGGACAAAATCATAAACAAATATTTTTTAATTCTAGACATATGGTAAAAAACAAAAGCATTTTGTTCTATACAAAGCATAAATATAAAACAAAACTGGTTGTGTATAATTGAGGTATTCATTTCTATAACCACGAATTAAACATGATGTATTTTTTTAATATTTTATAAATAGAAAGTACTACTTATGGGAATTATTCTGTCAAATTTATTTATATACATGGAATTCATAAGCATGGAGATTTATTTTTGTGCCTTGTAATTTGTATGTGTCTTCTTCCTTTTCACATTCAAATATCATACATTTTTACTTGAAACAGGGCAATTTTGAGTTTTTGGTTATGGAACTAAACAAAATAAATTTAAAAAAATATTGGGTTATATGTAGGAATAAAAAAATCTCTCTAAAAGACGAGTAAGCGTAACTTTTTTAATATTAGGGTGTCTTTAAATATTACATATTGAAATATGGTAGTTTTTGAGGTAATATTCAGTTTATTGGCATTTTTTATAATAATAAATTATTGATGGTTCTGTAGAAATATATATAAATATCAAAGATAACTATAAAAAACATCAAAGATAACTAACTGTCTGAATTTTCAGAATTCTTTTCAGGCCTTGATAATAAATATGAAATACCTATTGTGTTTAAAATTAACAATTATAAGAATTTTTCGATCAACAGACTTCTTAAATTGTGAAATTTTTATAGAGTCGATTGAATGTATCAAAACATTGTACGCAAATTATATTTAATAAAGAAATTGTATAATAATAAAAAAATAGAGTCGATTGGAATATATTTGAAGTGAATCATATTAAATTTGTTAAATAATTAAAAAATGAGACTATTTACTGTTAAATTATAATCAAATTTTTTTCATAATAGTTATATTGAATATTTTTTTACCTGTTCTCCTTTTAAAAAAAATTTTGTGAAAAAAAAATCATATGCCTTATGGGCGTATGTTATATAATAAATAAATTTTACATGGTATGTGCAGTTTTAATCTGTACAAATACTTTCGGTAACATTTTTCGTGATGTAACTAACGTGCAACTAATTAAAGCGGAAAGCAATTTGTGAGATTTCACAAAGCAAACGAGGGCCACTCGACTTCTCAGTAATTTATTTATATTTTTTTCAGGTTTCAATAGTTTTGAAGTTGTGCAATGGTGTCACATGGCGTGAATTATGTTCTTTGATGATGATTTCGAAAGACCAAAGTATAAGAGAATCAACTTTATTAGCTAAGAATTACAATATCAACTTCTTAAATCTAAATGTTAAGTTGAACTGCGATATAGAAATGAGATATGGTTAGTTTTCGTCAGCCCTTTTTATATTACATATAATGATGTAGTTTGTGACGTCTACTTTAATTTGGAAAGTTGTACTATTGTTATGACATATTACTTGTTATGGTATTGAAATATTACTTGTTGTAATTAATAATATATTAGACATATTTCCCGATATTTGGCAATATGTATGACTCTATATAAATTCAATAATATTATTCTATTTTTATATAATGTAATGATAGTACATATCCTCTAGGATATGACTTATGCAACAAAACAAACTGATATAACAACTTATGTATATAAAACTATGTTATTATAATATAACTCGTGCAAAGCCACTGCGCCACCGGGGACCACTGTTTTTATTACCACTAATTATATCACCGCATTGCGAACTGTATTTTATAATACATTATTATATTTTATACATTTAGTTCAATATTAAATCGGTCACGAAACACAATGCACGATGGATCATGGTTCCCTTGTTAAATTGATTATTTATACTCGAATACCTTCTAATTGTCATTTTTTTAAATAATAATTATATTTATAATACATCACCATTCCTTGTAGTGTTTCGTTATTTTACAATTTATTTATAAAATATAAATCAAAAATAATTGTTATGTTACAATAATTAATTAATAAGTGTGAATGAGAATCATTATTTTGATTATAATTTAATAATCACGTAATATGTGGAAAAAAAATGTTAAAAACCCACTTGTATAATAAATATTTCATGACTTAAAACAGAATTCTAGAAAATGCCATTTTAAATAAAATAAATACATTGTAAGCGATGTTACTCAAACATTTTATTGGAAATGAATTTTTGTTACGTTTCTTTGAATTATAATTTATTTTGTTCATTAAAATATATTCAAATATTATATCGTGTCAAGTGGTATAGACACTATGTAAATAATAAACTGAAAAATGTTAATACAAATGAATGAAAGGAGAATTTTATATGGTTTCAAATACAAAAAAAATACATGAGGGAGAAAAACTGTTTGTGATGACAAAGCATTTGAATATATATCACATCGACCTTCGTTTGTCATAGAACCTTAGTTTTTTTTATTTTACTTTAGTGTAGTTCAACAGTTCGGGGAATACAAGTGGCTCGATTGTGAATTGAAGACATACAGGTATTTTGTACAATCAAATAAAATTATATATCAAAAGAGCACCTCAACAATCAATATGGAGTAAAGTTTCAATTATTTGTATTGTCTGCGAAGAAGTAATTTTTTGCTCCAATTTGGTAAGTGAGACAACAACTTACGGTCGGTCCTTTAGTTATAAATTGAGGGTTGGTTGTGAACAAAAAAAAACATTTAGCCGGCTAACAAACACGAGGAGAGTATCCCCATTGTGGGACGTCATCATCCCCTTTGGGGCAGACGAGGCAAAAGAAAGAAACGGATACTGATACCCCCTCAACCCCATCCCTTTAGACCACTATTCCAGATGGACTCGGCTTAATTGTGTGGTAATCTAGAATCAAAGGAAAATGAACTCACTGCTTTTACTTCCTCCACATTGTCCATCTTTACTCTTTGATGTCGTCACGCATTACTTCAAATAATGGACTTCGATAAAAAAAATCTGTCTTTTTGTCAGAATTCAAATATGATATGTATAAATTAAAAATTGGGAACCAAGAGCAATAAATATAAAAGGAAGAAGCTGAAACTTTTGACTACAAAAAATGTTAAATTGAATTGAACCTGCAATTTATATCAGTATTTGATAGAAAAATAGTATGTTATTACTTCTTACTTACTTCGTTTTCTATGAATAAGAAATGCTCAAGTGGATTAGTTTCTTCATATGAAGAAAACATTTCGATTTAAATATGTTCTCTCAGTTTCGTATAAATAAAAGCTATAAAAGAATATTCTCAAAGAACGTTAGAACTCTTTCTAAGTATTAACCCATTAAAAGTGCAACTTGAATATAAACTCCTTTAATGATATTCATATTAGCTACTATTTAACATGGATTTATTAATTTCTAATAAAAAAATAATATGAATGAGCAATAATTATCGAATATAAAAAAAATTAAGTGGCGTGACATTAATTGAATTAAAATTAGTATCCAATAGAGACAAGTCGGATCTTTGTCTCTAAAATAATTATTTAGAATATTCATTTATTTTTTGTATTTTATACTTGACATGGCTGGTGTGGAAAAAATTCCAATACTTAATGTGTTGAAAAGTATTTCAAAGGCAGAGTAAAAGTTAAGCAAAAGTTCCGTGCGGCTAAATTAGACAGGACAAAAAGCTCACCAAATAAACGTCTCACCAAAGATTACATATTTTCAGCGTCTGTTTTTTCCTAAAAGAATCTTCTTTTTTTTTCTGTTTTTCTCACTTACTTTTTATCTCAACGGCATATACTCTAGAATATATTTTTTCTAGCACGAGTGTCTCCCCTGACTCATATTTTATGTCATGAAAGTGGCCGTTTATTTTCTGTTTAAAATTAAATTAGATAAATATACACATAATTTAAGCAATACTGAAAAAAAGTTTTACAAATTTGATTTTTTTACTTGTAATTTCTTTTGATATAGAAGTGCAAAATTATTAACTAGCGTGGAGACTAACTATCCTACAAAAATTGGCTGTGATTGGTGATGTGGTAAAATATTATAATAATATAATTTACCTGTGTACTTATTAACGACCTCTGAGGAAGTGTAAATATGATCTTTTTCTACAAATATATTTAAGAAAGAGTATTTCTGTAATAAATTCCTACTCCATTCTGTATAAAAATAATAATTTTCCGAAATTTTTAATTAGCGTGTCCCGATTGTAAAAAAAATTCTTGTTTAAATAAAATTTGTGTCAAATAAGACAATGTATTTTGGATTTGGTCCATGTTTGAAAACAAAGGTCAGCTCATCCGGGCCAAAATTTTGCTCCCTTTCTTTCCAATGGCCAAAACATGTTATGCAATAGACTGGGAATATTTTAATAATAAAAATGCCAATTTTTCTGCATTTTCCATGATGTATTTTAATATAAAAATGAAAATAGATGATGGGTGCATTATGTATCGGTATCTTGTCTCTTTAGTGTCAATATCTAAAGCTCTCCTTCGCTTCGAAATCTCATAACTCCGAGTACAGGTGCCCAAAACAAATACACTTTACTTAGTATTATATAAAGAATTTATCATCAAAATATATTTAAAAAAAATCAATAAGACATATGATGCTACAGAGCTCATTAATTATTATTTAAAGACAATAAACATATGTTAAGGTATATAATTATGTAAGAGTCGGTATTCGCTACAATTTTCAATCTGTACCTAAACTATTGTATTAAAAAACAAATTTCTTATATAATAACATAAAAATCACGCTCCACTAGACTCATCTAATCGTCTTTTCAGAAAAATAATAATGGTTAAACTTGCATGTCTTAATAAATTTATGGAGTACTATCAACGAAAATATGCCCACTCTTTTGAAAAAAAATCATAATATGTATAATTTATGTTCTGAGTAAATTCTTGTGTAGAATGAACTTTTTTTTGTCGTCATTTAATTGGTTCCCGTTATTCATAATTTATTTAACATATTATTGAATCAAAATTTATATTTTTGGACTTACAGTGTTTCATTTTTATTCAATAATTTAAAAAACAAATAAAAATTCTACTGATTTGACAACATTCTTTATTGTCTGTCGACAATTATAAGCTTGTCATCATCAGATATTGGATTTAAAATATTATTTGGAATTTTCGTTATATGATTGAGGTGCTGAGTGGAATAAGGGCGTATAGTAAAATCGTCAGTTGCGAGATGATATTATATTTTTTGTTGTATCTTTCTCTCTCTCTCTCTTTATATATATATATATATATATATATATATATATATATATATTATATATATATATATATATTTATATATATATATATAAAAGGGCGTATACTGTTTTTAGCCTTTATTCTAGAAAACTTCTCATAAAGCTTATCGTTGAATTTATAATAACAGTATTTATATTATAAAACATACATTAACCACCTCCGGAAATAATAATATTTGTACATATTATGTAGCGACCAGTTGATTGTATTTATTCAGGTTGACTCTGTTACTGTATTTGAAGGTTAAATTCACACAAATAAAACGAAAGCTTACGATCTATTTATTTTTTAAAAATATACTTTGATACAACAGCTTAACGAGAGAAAAGAGAAACAAAATTTGGAAAAGCTTTACAGGTAAGATGGCAGGGCTTCGTCTGATGGGGAATTGATTCCGAAGATATCGGACTGGGCCTGATGGCCAAGATGTAAATAACTAAGGGGAGAGAAGGAGCGTAGCACCTGAGACACCCCCTCATGGCACTCCTGTAATCCGATTGAACTTTGCCACTGAAAGGGGGGAAGGGGGTGGAACATTTTCACCACCCAGAACACAAGAAAAACAAAGTTTTCATTTATGAGTGCTGCTCCAAAAAGTACCGTACAGATTTCACGGCGAACACATTTTTCTTCATGCCTATCAAATCTATGCCATCTTCATATTCCATCCTCGTGATTTCGTTTAATATATTTATCACCGATAAGACATTATTAATTGTAGAATCATATTTTTAATATACGAGAAAAATGTACTCTTTATATAAGTTTTTATATTTCAAAAATTATTTTGATATAAAATTGCGTACAAGTTGAAATATATCAAGTTTCAGTTGGGTTTGTTAAGAATTACTTTATTTTGCTGATATTGTTATTAAAAAAAAATCCTTTGATACACTTTGATTTTTAAATAAAAAAAACTCTTAAAAATTAAAAATAAATCCCATAGTTTCTGACTTATGACATATAATTATTAGTATAACTGTCAATTAAAGAGTTCTAAAATAGAGAGATATATCACTAAAATTCAAACAAAGAAAATTGTATAATTTCATGAATTTTAAATATATATATTTATTTACACATACATAAAATATAATAACCGTAACCTTACAGTTAATCTAATGCGTTACGATGGCTTACAAAATAAAAAAAGATGAAGAATAAGGAACAGAAAAATAAATTCGGAATTATTTAATGTATAAATAATAAAACAAAACAAATATAAAAAACATAAACATTTAAGTTGAAACAACAAATAGCTGAAAATAAATAAATATATTATTGGCAATATACAATCATGATATGATTACACTTTAAAGTATAAATTCACTAGTAATAAGCATCCACTCTAAACTAATTGACGCTGTTCTTCTCACTTCTTCAATAAATAATTGTTTTATAACACAAAATTGCAAAAAACATACTAGCTCATATAGTATTAGTAACAATATTTCAAACTGTGTACCTTCTGAGAAAATTCTGAAGGATAATAAAATACGATATGTGACAAGATCACCTTTGTCCAAATAGACACAATATAATGTCAAGGGTAATAAAACATATTAGGGTTTATACATTGACATGTATTGTGTAGGTTCAACACCCCTGTCAGATCGATGCTACTGATATTTAATACAAATTTATTTGTATTTTCAATATAATTCAATGCGAGATGAGTTCCAAGTATGAAATCGATGGTAATTCAATCTTCCATTCTGATGAATTCATATGAAATGGAGTTGAATTTGGTTTGTTTGTATGGCTGAATTCAGGTCATGGGACTATATTGGCCCTTTTAGGCAATGAGCCAGTCACTTGTACGATCAATCAATGAAAGACCGACACAATGAGAAAATACACTATACCCTTTGAGAATACACATTTAATAAATTATTGATGGATTCATTTATGATAGTATTATTTATAAATAAGATCCAATCTATATGCGACTGACTTGTATTGAAACCCAAACGTATACAAAATAAGTAACCTTAATATCAAAAGTTGATTTTGAAAAGATTTACGTATTCTGAACTAGGAACAGTATAATAAGTACTCTTCATAGTAACTTGGCTCTCGAGATGATATTAAAAAGCAGCACTCTTGGTTAAGTCTTTAATTACTGCTACCCATTAAAAAGTAAGTAAAAAATTAACTTGTCTCTATTGAAAAGTATTTTGTAGTACGCCAATAAGCGTCTCCATAAAACAGCACAATTTTATTTATAAAAATAAATATTCTGCTGAGGGCTCTAATTAGGGTATATTAGAATCAATCGATTGTTTTTATTATATATTTAGAAATAAACTACAGCCTAAATTTAATAATCAAAGCTTCTAAATCCATTTTGAATTAAACCAATCAAATCATCATTTTATGTGAAAACTTATTTCATTTATATTTTATTAACAGTCAAATGATAATATAACCTAATATGGTATTTTGAAATTTAAATTTAAGTTAAAATTTTATGTTTGCATTAAAATATTCAGTCATTTTATAATATCTTAATTTTAGGCCAAGTCTACAAAAGCGATAACTCCAGTTTCTTTAAGAATAAAATAATTAAATACGCTACTCTTAAATATGCTTAAATACTTTCAAAAAATTCATGTAGATTTTATAAATATTAAGTAGTGAAACACTTATATGTTGTTCTTCCACAATTTGATTTACTGGATTTATAGCGTTTGCGGGTTAAACCGTCGAAATGATCATTTTCTTCTTGTTAATAATTAATTAAATTTTAATAATGTTAAATTATAGATACGCTTTTGTGTTAATTGACTATCAAATGCAACAATAAAGTAGCGATTTGTATTTATTTTAAAAAGAGTAGATATTTAAATATAAAGTCAAAATATTATTTTTTGAATATTCTATAGAATTTAAATTACATTATAATTTATTTAAAAAAATACAGACTTTTAACAGAATTGAGTTTAAATTAGATGTAATTTAATTTTAATACTTTTTAATGAGACTTTATACATATCCCATAAATATATAAATATTGTTCCATTCAATTCACAGTATTCCTCATCCAATTACCTCTTTTATTCTCCTTTGAATAGGTTACAGCGACTTTGCATTGCGCACTGACTGATATCTTTTCCACCAATTCTGATACCTACAAGACTTGTGTAGAAGCGACCTTGTATGGAGATATATAAACCGTTATTCCTTTTTGACCAAATTATTTCTCCTATACTTATTTATTTATATTATGCTTAACTATATTTTTTATTTCTATTGGTATTCGTGTTTTTGTACAATATTAATATGGACTTTTCTTACATGTAATTTATTCAAATCATCAAAAGTCTTTACCTGAAAATATATAATATTTTTTACATATTTATATTCACGGTGTCAGTAATTTCCATAACTTGTGGTTGAATCTTTGAAAATCGTCGTGGAAGGAGTGCGGTAGAAATGTTTTTGAAAGGGGGCGTTAGGGGGCGGCACGCTAATTCATAATTCAGAGGCTCATCTCAAGGCCTGCGAAGGTGTCGATTTAATCAAGGAAGGCATGAAGAAGTAAAAGAGTCAAGTCTTGAATTCTGTGCAGAGACATACATTAGTAAACATGGCGCGGATGGAGGCTCTACAATAAAACAGGCCTTCCTTTCGCATTTTACTACCGCATTACAAAATAATACAAAACAACACGCCACAAAAATTGCAACAATTCATCACATTCACATTAATATTTAAACCATAGATATATACATAATGTATCGCATGAGTGGCTAAATGCGTGTTAAGTTCAAGTGGATCAAGTGGCCAAAAACATCAGTTACCTGACAAACATTATACTGTAAACATCTCTCTTCATATCTTCAGTTATGTTTCACAGTAAAGTGGGTAAATGCATTGTTACTACATGTCATATGGACTCAAACATACACTCAAATACATCTAGGCTCACTTTTTACCAAACAATACTTCTTTAACATGTTTAAAATATTATTGCGTTTTAATCGCCAAAGTATTGTCACAAGCACTCTCAGGGGTCACTAGAAATGTGTTGAGTAAGGGAGACACACTTATGCCTTTATCGAATTGGAGAGAAGAGTGCAACAATACACGGGTATACACGAAATATTATATGCAATGCGATATTTATGTATAAGTGTAGACTTAAAATTATTTGACTATGGAATTGCTCCATTTATAATTCGTAACATCATTTATTAAGCTAATCATAACTTTAATATGTTATTGATTAAAAAATATTATTATTTCAAAGTGAAAATGTGGGTTGGAATATTAGAAAAGTACATAAGACGTTTGTTAGTACGGTTGCTGGTACTTTTAATTGGAGTCCATACTTCATATTGTCGGAGAGAAGAAATAAAGTGTTTTTGCACGGTTGTGATTTCAATATTTAAACCGGCTGAATCCTCCACAATGACTAATGAAAAATACATTTACCAGAGAAAATAGCAAATCTCAACAACAGAACCCGCCAGACTTGAATTGCACCCAAATTACAAACAATCACAAATGCATTAATCTCGCCTTTTGTTGCTTTAATGACGGATCCTTCATTTAATTAACAGCGAACAATACATTTCCTTCGAATACTCAGGCAATAAAACAAGAACACGTTAACATATTTCAAGGTTAATTAATTGTGAAATTAAAAGGTTATTTTCTAACGAATTGCTGGAAAAAAAATTCATGCTGAAAAACAAAAAAGGGTACGCCGAAAACAAAGTGATAAACGCCGAATTCAATTTGTAAGATGCCTTTGTGAAAATACACAGTGTCCAGACGAGTATTTGTGTGGGAGTGTGATTTCAGTTGAGCCGGTGTCTTGGTGGATTAAAGTGTTCTTCTTGTTCTCATCTTTCTTCAGTGTTTGGATAAATAAAAAAGCTGCCAAATTCGCAACGATCTCCTGTCTGGTATAGTCCAAGTCAGAGTTATTTGCCTGTAGCATCCCCGTGAGTGAACCGCCCCATTCACTGGAATACTGCGCCACATTATATTTTATTACACCCAAATAACTTATATTAAAATTTAATTTTCAAAATGACATCGTCTGAATATAATATAAGACAATTTATTTCTCTCAATTAATTAAACACCAGCGCAATATCTAGGTGTATTAAATAATTGTCTAAATACTGGCCAAACAGAACGCGCGGCGAACTGTCAACGGGTGGATATTTGTATATACTTCTGTACGCGCGCAATTTAATAGCGAACTGATTTCTCTTTGGTCAGCCTTTGTATTTTTAAACAATTGTCACAATTATTATAAATGCAAATAAATCCATACAAACGAAAAAAAAGTCATTGTATAGTGTTTTATTTCTCATTAAAAATACGATAATTATTTATATTTATCTATTTACTTTTTACATACTTGTTTTTGTTATATACTTTATAAAAGCCTTCTTATATAAATATTTACACACCAATCGTATTATATATTTTTCAGATGTTCAATGAAATCAATTTGTTGTTATAAATAAATATATGAATAAATTAGATCAAATATCAAACCAAGACATAATGCACCAACGGACACATTGGTATATTTATTAAAAGACTTTTGACTTAAAAATTCTAGTAGTATGTATAGGATTCAAAGCCTGGGCAAATAAAACAATATGTTTAAAAAATAACAGGACATTGAGTAGGAATAAAGATTGGGATATTCCTTTTTCTGATCCAATTAGTTCTCTCTATATAATTTGGCCTAAAATTGCGCGAATTAAGGTGATTAGTCATAAACGAATACACCCACTCACCCAATTTTTCAATATATGTCAAACGATAAAATACAATCTAAACGATACACTCTGCATGCATACGATGTTATTTTTTTAATTTTTTTTATTATTATTAAGAGAACACAGTCGTCTGGAATACCAGAGAACCTACATCTCTGATGGAGCTTTCTTTGAAGAGGTTTTTATACACACAACGTGTTAATTGTCTGTCGGTGATCTTAACTATTACTAGTTACACAGGTCACCGACAGAGCGGCTCTGCTCGACTTAATAATCGCCTCGGTATTTACCTTACAATCCAGGAAATCAGAGTAAACCTGGATCAAGACGATCGATCGGGATTTATTAATATTATTCCTGATCTCCCAGTCGTAATAACCGATGAAATCA
>JAGTTH010005279.1:0-31242 GCA_022606485.1 Agraylea sexmaculata
TTAACAAGAGGTCAATAATACACGAAAGAAACCGATTGAGGTATTCTATATTAAATATGAATATGGAAAATATTCTATATTTAATATGATGAAGTATTGTCTTCGGTTACAGTTAAATGCCCATGGATAGATAATTTTCGTATTTATTTAAAAAAAAAATTAATGCTTGAAGAAAGAATCACCAATTATGGAAACTGGGCTGGGTGGAATAAGGGCGTATACTGAGATAATCGAGTAAAATATTATATATTTAATATGATGAAGTATTGTCTTTGGTTACAGTTAAATGCCCATGGATAGATCATTTTCGTATTTATTTAAAAAAAGAAATTAATGCTTGAATAAAGAATCACCAATAATGTCAACTGCGCTGGGTGGAATAAGGGCGTATACTGAGATAATCGAGTAAAATATTCTATATTTAATATGATGAAGTATTGTCTTTGGTTACAGTTAAATGCCCATGTACATATAGAGAATGTTCGTATTTATTTAAAAAAAAATTAATGAATTAATTTAATTCTTGAAGAAAGAATCACCAATTATGGAAGCTGGGCTGGGTGGAATAAGGGCGTATACTGAGATAATCGAGTAAAATATTCTATATTTAATATGATGAAGTATTTTCTTTGGTTACAGTTAAATGCCCATGGATAGAGAATTTTCGTATTTATTAAAAAAAAATCTACAGAAAAGGGGCGTATTGCGTTACCCCCTCTTACAACCCTTCAATAGTATATTTTATCGGTTTGATGGTTGTATTAAATATTATAGTGTAATAAGATAGAGTGCGTATAGGAATAGAGCTGGTGTACACAAATACTACCAAACTCTAGTCTGGTGCGTATAAGAATAGAGCTGGAAGTTTAGAGTTTATTACACTGTACGCCCTTATTCCATCAATTGATTCAAACCTGCGATATTTAAAAAAAATTATACACATATCATATGTTCAATTTGAAAATTTACTGGTCGACAAGTCGGTAAATAAACTCTACACTGTTTTAATTTGTCATCCCACTTGTGTAAACACAAATATTCCCATATTTAATAAATACATCTTAATAAATTGTACGTTATTCGATTATATTAATTGGGATAAAAAATGTTTTTATTAATATTATACAGTGTACAGTAATTTTAAACCTTAGACGAGGAAATTGACAATATTATAATGTGTGACCCATTTACCACTATTTGCTATTCTAAACATAATATTTAAATATATAAAAAAAACAAAGAGCGACAATTAAATATAGTAGTGTTTTCCCATATAATTATTCAGTATTATTTAATAGAATAAATATTGAAAAACGAATTGTTTGAAATAATAATGAATTTTTCGGCCGGTCAATTATTTAACCGTCTAATGACTCTAAGCTATTTTATTAGAGTTTAACATAATTATAGCATTAGAGTGACTTTTTGTGATATATGAAATATTCTTCTAGAGCTTTGTTTTCATTGTGTTTTCGACATTCAACGAAAATAGTCGATAAAGTGAGCAATTATTATACTTTGACATTTTAACGTTGGTATTCAAAGCATGAATATTATAGGTTCAACTCAATAAAAGCTTTTTATTATTATTATTTCACAATATAAAAAATGTTATCAAATTACCACAATTCTTTTGAAATTCCTTAATATATAAACGACAACGCTATGAAAAATATTTTTACTGTCTTGTTTTATTCCAATTAATTATTAAATCGGTTATAATAATTTTTTAACATCAACATAATTTTATTGTTTTAATTTGACATTCTTTCAAGTTAAATAATCTATCATTTCGACAAACAAATATGATTTAAACGATAACACCGAAATATTAGCAGGAAATACAATTGGATTTACATGTAAATATAAAGATGGCAAACCAAGTAGACGAGTCTGAGTCAGAAAATCAGTGTCAAACTCATCTGATCTTGATATTTATCATTCAATTGTCCGGTCTTCTAAAATCTTTGGTTTTGGCCACCATATTAGAATCAGCTGTTTCTGACTGTCGCGTCTGTTAAATACGCAGTTATTTAATTATTGATAAAAATACTTTGAGGGTACCAATCTGTCGGTTTAATTTTAAACATTTCGGCGAGTCAAGGCTCCAACAATCTGACTTTGTAAATAGTGTTAAATCTTAACCGACTGAATTAAATATTAAATTAATAAAATAAAAAAATGTGTTGCCTCTGTCAAACTCATCTGCTTGGTCAGTCATCTAAATATTTATCATCCATTCTTAATAATTCAATTGTTTCTGTGAAATACGTAATAAATATATTTAATTATTTATTAAAATATTTTTTTTTCTAGCCAATTTCAAGGGTGCAAATCTATTGGTTTGGTTTTTAATAGTAGTGAGGCCGTAAACATTTCGGCGAGTCACAACTCCAACAATCTGACATCGTAAATAGTGTTAATTCTTAACCGACTGAATTCAATGTTATTTTAACTTGAGTTATATATAATATATTTCACAAAGTGATGGAATGTGTTGTATAATGAACTGTGCGTTAGCTACGGAAACTAATTGTATAATATTATTATTATATATCGTAACACTTGTGCACTGCCACGCAATATTCACCTTTATCGCCCACTTATTTATTACCAAACTTGTTCAAGTTGGCTTGTACATGATAGACTCCTGGCAGGAACACTAATGGTTAGAAGTCATTGACCTGGTATCTATAATTACCAAAATTAACAAAGTGAAAAAAATAGGATAATAATTTCACATTCATTAATAAATTGGGGTGATTGGAAGTTTATGCTTATTTTTATATAAAACAAATAATATTAATGTTTCTTTCTTTGTATAATTATATTGGTACAAACAATATTGCAGTTTTTATAAAATGAAATAATGTTTGGAGTTTGTCTTTAATCCAGTTTGGTTTAAACCGATATATTAGCAGGCCATACAACTGGATGTATAAATATCAAGATGGATATTATTTTATTTCAACTGTCTGATATTCACACAAAACATTATATGATATACATCTACACTTATCATAATTATTATATTCATGGGACAAACTATAAAGCATACTTTGACGTATTCGAGCTCTGCAACGATTTCCTCTATTACTTGATTATTGTATTATTTTATTTCAACTGTCTGATATTTACACATAACATTATATGATATACATATACACTTATCATACAAAAATTATTATATAAAATAATTTTATTTTATTTTAAGGTTGTTCTGTTAATTTACGAAATAATACATTTTACCAAATAATAAAGCGATATGTGTTATAAAAATGTAAGCCGCACAGTGCTCTATTTTTTCACCAAATTTTGCAGATACCCTACCATTCCCTTGAATAGTATACAAAATTTTATTTATACGATACCACAGATATACTAGCAGACCATATAAATATAAAGATGGCGGACCAAGTAGACGATTAAGGTTGCCTTTATCAAACCCAACTAGATATACATATAAATTAGGATAGCAACACATAACATTAATTGTTCTTCAATTGGTCTGAATTCTAGATATTCCGATATACAACTGGATGTATAAATATTAAGATGGCGGACCAAGTAGACGAGTCTGACTGAGACGACACTAATTGTTTAAGCGAGTTTAAGTTGGTTTTAATCACAAATTTGTCAAAATTAGTCAAACCCATTTATATTTAAACATCCAGTTGTATGGCCTGCACATATATAGGTGGTATCGGTGCTTCCCTCCAAGCTTGTATACAGGAAATCATCAGGCAAAGAGCTACACAACTCTCGAGTCATTGTTTCGACGGAAAGTGACAACATGATTAGTCACACATATCATACAAATAAACAGGCTCTACAAACATAAAAAATAAAGAATAGAAAGTTCAATTTACTCTAGGCAAAAAAACGCCTTATCTGACGATAAGATTGAAAGAAAAAACAAGCAATTAAATTAGACGACTGGAACATTATAAAATTCTTATCGATTATTTTTTCTTTTCAGACATTTTTTTTAAATACAATACACCACTTAACGATTATTACAATTGATTTTAATATTTTGAATTGCTGCATATAAAAAGCCATAATGTATGTATACGTTTTACTGTGTGTCTGTATTGTGAGCTCTCTTATTGGACGTTAAAGTACGAACCACATCACTTTAAATTGCTACATATAAAAGGCCATAGTGTATGTATACGTCTTACTGTGTGTCTGTATTGTGAGCTCTCTTGGACGTTAAAGTACGAACCACATCACTTTAAATTGCTACATATAAAAGGCCATAGTGTATGTATACGTCTTACTGTGTGTCTGTATTGTGAGCTCTCTTATTGGGCGTTAAAGTACGAACCACATCACTTTAAATTGCTACATATAAAAGTATAGTGTATGTATGCGTCTTACTGTGTCTGTGTAAGCTCTTATTGGACGTTAAAGTACGAACCACATCACTTTAAATTGCTACATATAAAAGGCCATAGTGTATGTATACATCTTACTGTGTGTCTGTATTGTGAGCTCTCTTGTTGGACGTTAAAGTACGAACCACATCACTTTAAATTGCTACATATAAAAGGCCATAGTGTATGTATACGTCTTACTGTGTGTCTGTATTGTAAGCTCTCTTATTGGACGTTAAAGTACGAACCACATCACTTTAAATTGCTACATATAAAAGGCCATAGTGTATGTATACGTCTTACTGTGTGTCTGTATTGTGAGCTCTCTTGTTGGACGTTAAAGTACGAACCACATCACTTTAAATTGCTACATATAAAAGGCCATAGTGTATGTATACGTCTTACTGTGTGTCTGTATTGTAAGCTCTCTTATTGGACGTTAAAGTACGAACCACATCACTTTAAATTGCTACATATAAAAGGCCATAGTGTATGTATACATCTTACTGTGTGTCTGTATTGTGAGTTCTCTTATTGGGCGTTAAAGTGCGAACCAAATTATTTTGAATTGCAACATATAAAAGGCCATAGTGTATGTATACGTCTTACTGTGTGTCTGAATTGTGAACTCTCTCTTGTTGGACGTTAAAGTACGAACCACATCACTTTAAATTGCTACATATAAAGGCCATAGTGTATGTATACGTCTTACTGTATGTCTGTATTGAGCTCTCTCTTGTTGGACGTTAAAAGTAGAACCACATCGCTTTAAATTGCTACACATATAAAAGGCCATAGTGTGTAGCCATACGTCTTACTGTGTGTCTGTATTGTAAGCTCTCTTATTGGACGTTAAAGTACGAACCACATCACTTTAAATTGCTACATATAAAAGGCCATAGTGTATGTATACGTCTTACTGTGTGTCTGTATTGTGAGCTCTCTTATTGGACGTTAAAGTACGAACAAAATCACTTTGCTAAACATACAAATCACGTTTTTTTGCTAGTATTTGAGCACTGCACGGATTTAATATATTAATCACCAAAGGCCTTAATTGGTCAAAAAGTCATATATGCTTCTGTGAGTGTATCTATAAAGTTTGAAATTACCTCTACATATAAATGAAACAATGTGCATTGGGCAGGTGATTTCCTGTAAGTCTCTATTAATTGTTTGATAAGGTTTACAATTAGTGTTATGGTTCGTGAATGATGGAGGATCAGATGAAAGTATTAGGGGGCAACCAGTGGAAAGTGGCCGTCAGTCAGCTGGACCATCCGCTTTCTCGAGTCAGTACGACGGGATCGCGAATTGGGCGGGGCCACACGTTGATGACACGACTATAACTGTATAATATGGTGGACCACTCGGCCTGTCTGAGAGGTGGCAGGCCATGGCTGTGGTGTGTGAACATACCTGGTGGTGTGCAGCCGCTGATGAAGTGGTCCAAGACTGGGAGCGACTGCAGGTTGTGTACCAAATACTCGATATACACTATGAATGGGAGATGATCCAGCGCGACATACATGCAACACGGCCGACGGCCAACGACAAACTGAGTGACGGCGGCGCACCGCTACAATCCCCACCACTCTTCACCATCGCGCATGCGCAATACACTATTCTAATACCGCCAAATTTGAATTATCAAATACGTCAATTTGTTGTCGTATCCTGCTTGGTTTTTTAATAAGACGGTAATAAGTTGTTGATTCCTTCATTCAGAAGATGAAATAAATTAATACGGTTTTCATATGATGACAGCACTCATCACAATATTTAAAAAGCGAAGTTGTTTATTTTTTCATTCAGTACATGTTTGAATGTTCAAAGTAAATTGTAAATAAAATAATTTAATACGGTTTTCATATGATGACAACACTCGTCACAATATTCATTTATTATGCATTATTAAATTTTATTAAAATACCCGTTTCGAGATTTTGGAAATATATTAATTGTAATAAATATATAATTGTTCCATCTGGCAACATTCATGCGTCGCTCCGTTTGAATATTATTTATAAAATATAACAGTTTACGATTAAATACCTTCAATTGACAGAGACATGAAATGTGTTATAGATAATAGATGAATCTACACTAGTTGCCGGTCAAATAGGACCATTTTACTATTTGTAAAAAGTGTTGTTTAATAGGTTAAATGATGTTTTAAAATGAAGCATATTTTAATTTTCAACAGCTTCTAATTTCCGATATAATATAGTGTTTTTTCCAGTCAGAATCATTTAAATGACTGGATACAATAATATAGTATCGGGAAAACATTAATATGAGGCGGTCTAATATTAATTGTAGTAAAATAATTTTATAAAATATTATTCTTCCATCTGGTAACACTGATGGTTGATGGAACTGTACATATAAAATAAACACACTCTAAGTAATTATAGAAATCATACAAATAAACAATTTATAATTTAACAATTGAAGATTTTGTCAGAAAAACAGCAAATGTCCGTCCAAATATATATTTCCACATTGTGGACTCATTATACATTTATGACAAATGAAATCAAATTCTTTACAATTCTAATCGTCGACATCACATCTAAAATAATAGCCTAGTTGAAGTCTCATTATTAGTATAAAAATATACAGTTTTACCTTTTATAACGAGAATAAATCATTCCACAACCTTGCTCGTTATATGGAAAAATCCCGTATTCAGGTGGACTTAAATTAACTGGTAATATTTTGGGAGTTGGCATGGTATCGCAAATGTAAACGAAAAAAATATTTAATATTAAAAAGAATATATTATTAATTAAAATTTAAAAAAAATCCAAATCTAAGATGTTGATCAGAGACTTCAATTTTTATTGTACTTGTATAATGTTAATTGTAGACCTTTACCATTTTAATAGTAATGAATATATATTCTAACACAAAAGTATACCAATCTACAAATTGACAGATATAATCAAATAATTTTATATAATCATATAAATTAGAATAAAAAAGATATTAATTCAACGGTCTTTTGTAGGAACATAATACTAATAAGGATTTGAAAATCTTAAGATTAAGTTTTCTTTCTCCGATCAATAGACTTCTTAGATTTGGTAATTTTTTTGGGATTGATTTGAACGTTTTTAATGCTCAATTATATAAAACTGATTATTGAAATTAACAATTATTAAAAACCCTGGCTGAAAATCAATAGTTTTCACAATACTTCGGCTGTTTCAGGTTTATTTGGACATCTGCTGTTTTTCCGCCAAGGTCTTAAATTTTTAAATTGATTATTACTATTTACCTTTTGTATAATTTTCCAAATAAAAGACAGACCTTTATGTTTGCAATAAAATATTTATTCATTTAATAATATTTTAATTAATAATAAACAGAAATATTTTTTTCTCTCTTTGTAGATTAAGATTATCAAATGAAAAGGAAACTTGTTGGAAAATGCGCATGTATAAAAAAAATCAATTACTTTACTTACAACACCTATAATAATAAAAAAGACATTATTTCAGAGTAGAAGATGTTTTATAAAATGATGAAGTTCATTATCAAAACAATATTATAAATTAAAATCAGTTATTACATATAAAAGTGGGATTTTATTAGTTAATTTATTAAGAATCATAAATACTATCCGCTAAATTTTTTTTTTTATACAAGACGTATATTGTATGTTATATTTTTATTTCCGATTAATGTGGGATGATTATTAGCGGAAATAAATATGAATGAAATTATTTAATTAAAAATGATTTTATACGTATATTATATTATAACTTCTAAGAAGATAATCATGCATATGACAATAATTTTTTTTTTTATAGTTTTATACAATTGTACAAAATATTTCGTCCCTCAGTTGTGATTAAATGGTGTTTCAAGGCATTGAATAAACTTCATCAATGTGTGCCATAATTCTTTCTGTGATAGTTTGTGTAATCGAGCCATTGAAGAGAATCTCTTCCAAATAACAATTATGTGCCACACAAGCTACAATCGGTAACATGACTATAAGTTGACCAAATCTTGTCGGTGAGTTACAGTTAATCGAACAGTAGTTGTGTAAAGCTGAAAGTGTTTCTTCTTGCAGTGCGTCGATTTGATGCTTTGATATCAGCATTGGAGAAACATTTGCTGGAAAACAAATTAAATTAAATGTGTATTTTTATGTGAAGCTCTCCTGAAATTCACACAAGAAGTTAGCAATTTTTTTTTATTAATAAAATATACATTATATGGGAAATAGCTTAACTATCGATATTAGAAGGCTGGACAAGTGGATTATAAATATCAATACAGGCGGATCAAGCAGATGAGTTTGATAGAGGCAACACTAATTGTCTCAATCAGACTCGTCTGCTTGGTCCGCCATCTTGATATTTATACATGCAGTTGTCTAGCATTCTTATCAGCGGTAACGGCCAAATTAGATTCCAAAAGCATTAAATATGTTTAATTAATAATAATATAAAAAAAGGTCAATTTTCGAGATATCCTATTTTTTATCCTTAATTTTTTTATAATTAATTTCGCACTTTAGCTTATAGAACAATATCGACGTTAATCTGCAAACATGATAACTCCAATCATTTAAATAAAAATAAGGTTATGATTTGTTGGTACGAATCGAGAATTTTATTTACTGGAGGATAAAACCGTCGATATGTCTTTCGACTGATAATAAGAATAAGCTGCGTAGTTAATATTCCACCCCCTAAAACATTCTGAGTTAATTTCCACCCTGTATGAGCAAATTCCAAATACAGAAGGTTGGGTATAGAGTAGCAAAATGGGGTAAATGGGCTTATTTTTTATGCGATACCACCGATATATTAGCAGGCGACACAACTGGATGTATAAATATCATGATGTTGGACCAAGTAGACGAGTCTGAGTGAGACAACACTAATTATTTAAACCCTGTCAGTCAATATCATCTGCTTGGTCCGCAAGTCTATTATTTAAGACAAAATTTTCACAATTATTTAAACCTATCTGTAAAATTTATCCGCATTAATTTAATAAACAAACAATGGAATAATTGGCGCACTTTTTATAGAAAAAACTATAAAATATAAAATATTTTCTATAAAAATTGTGGATGGAATACAGAAATGGCCAGTTTCGAGTAAAGCATTCACTTGCTGACATTTGATTCTCGAGTTACGTAGCGACGAGGTGAAATATTTTTATGGGTTGTAGGGTATAGCTTAATTAAATAATTGAGGGTCTGGGTGGAACAAGGGCGTATACTGAAATCGTCAGTTTCGAGATAATCGAGTAAAATATTATATCTTTTATATGATTGGCAACAGGATAACTAACGATGATATCCAAAAGTTATTTTTTCCATTTTACGAAAAAGGGCGTATCCCATTATCCGCACTTATTTCACCTAACCCTTCAATTACATATTATAGGCAAATACAATATAGTTCAAATCGAACGGGAAATATCTAAACTTTAAAGTTTGACATTGTCCATACTGACTGAATATTATTTCTTAAAAATCATGGTACATGAAGTCAATATTTGTATTCTGTTGCGTAAATTAACTGATAAATCATTTGCAATTATGCTAAACTAGGGTAATTTTAATTGAAATTTTCAATTTGTTCGGTTTTTTGGATGCCCTGCTTGGTTTTTTAACAGGACGGTAATAAGTTGTTTATTTTTTCATTCAGGACATGTTTTAATTTTCAAAGTTAATTATAAACAAAATAATTTAATACGGTTTTCATATGATGACAACACTCATAACAATATTTAAAAAGCGAGTTTCCCGATAAATACTGTTTTTTGAGTATTATCATTTATTATGCATTATTAAATATCTCTAATATTATTTTGAAATTAATTTAATATTATTATCATAAAACTACCCGTTTCGAGATTTTCGATATGTATTAATTGTAGTAAAATAATTAAATGAATTCTTATTCTTCCATCTGGTAACACTGATGGTTGATTGATGGATCCGCACAGACACATCTTAGACAATTATATTACTCATCAAAGTAATTCTTCCAAAAAGTGTGATCGATAGTAGAATAACTGATTTTTTATGTATTTTGTATGATATAATCCGAAAGCTTTGGCCATCCTAACATAGAATAAATTTTGGGTATTCGGATATCGAGGCTCTATTGTATTTTGTCTAAACAGCTTATATTAATGAATATTTCAAACCAAAATATATAACAAATGCTTAATTTTATAATTGCATTCACACATTTTGATAAAGTTAACATGAGATAATATGATATGGAATCATTCAAATAAACTCAATATTTCAAGTAGTATAAAGCACGGCCATCAAGATTTAATTTCAATTACAGACTGATTTGTGTATAATATTTCTTGATTTTTAGGTGTCTCGATAAATAAATGAAATGGCAAAAAATTACCTTTTTCATTGTTTACTCAACATTTTTATAAAAAAAGTGTATTAATGATTTTAAAAAGCACTGAAGAGATCAGGTCAAGTATATAGGTTGTTATTACAAATTATGTCGTAAAACCAGGACAATTGGGTGCACTTATAAAGGTCGAGCACTTCTACGAGTTACGCCATTAATATTCTTCTCAAACTACGAATGTATGCTTTTCCTCTATGAATCATATTCAATGTAATAATGCTCTTCGATTGCGTCCATTCAATTTGTAATTTATTTTCATTTATAGAACATCGAATACAATGGCTGATAAAAGGGATGAATACCAAGACGACAGCAATGGAGAGTTGAAAAGTCTAGATAATATGGATTCAGAGGATTTCACATTCATCAATAATACAGCGGGTGACTGTTAATTCATTTAAATTATATCATTTTTGCATTGTAAACATTTTATACACGTCTGTCGTTTAAGACTTTTTACTTTATATTTTGCGATCATTCTTTTTTACTTTAATTTTGATGTGGTTAGCATGCATTTTTGTATATATTGCGATTTTAATTCAATGCATTTGATTTTTTTTTATTAACATGTTTTTCAAATTGTAAAGCAAGAATGTTTCTACAGGCACATCAATAGGATCAATATCAGAACAAGAGATCAACTCTTTACTCGAGAGATTACACGAAGCTAATAGGTTACTGGAAGCAGATTCGAAGAGTTTGAGTTCAATATCTGGTGCATCTGGACATTCTAGAAAAGGCTCCGATGCTTCTCAGCTCTCCCTTACATCAGGTTAAAAAAAAATCATACTCTAAATAATATAATTTTATACTGTCATATGTGTCAATTTCTTTGTTAATTAATATCTAATGAAATGAAATTAATTTTTCATGCATTTTTCAGCCAATAGTTTGCCTCATGAACGAAATGAAGAAGCGAGTGAAGAAGATCAGTGGCTGCTTTGGGGATCAATTGTCAACGATTGGGAAAACCAAAAGAAGAAAAAACCACAGTACATCAGAGATCTTGTACGGAAAGGCATCCCGCATCATTTTAGAGCTATTGTTTGGCAATTGTTATGTGGTGCTGATCAAGCTTCGGAAAAGCAGTTGTACTCTGAATATATGAAGGTATGTAATCGGTAATAGAAGACTATTGAGTCTCGTTCAAGAAGCACGAAGACAATATAGAATTAGAAGCAACCATGGGATTTGCTCTTAATAGAAGAATGTATATTAAATTTAGTTTATTAGGGTTTTAATATCAGAAATACTATCTAGCAAGCCGGAAGGCAGGATAGATTTAGTTTGAGATGGGAATAGAGTTTTAGTTATTAATAGTTAGGAATTTGGGAATTAATAACTTGAAGATTGAAGATGAATGAAGATAATTGTGCTGAAAGCGTTGATTAATCACTGAACTGATAATGTAATCAGTAGAAACCGGATGACATATATGGATGAGAAATAGTCACCATATGCTGGAAAATGGTAAAAATATTCATCTTTTTACTATGAATTTGGGTTTTAGAATGATTAATGATTATTTAATTCATTCATCATTGTATTCAAAAAAGTGTCTCAATTTTTTTTTAATCAAAGTAAGTAAAAAACCATAAGATTGCTAACGTATTCTGTTTTTCCAAAAATAGGGTAAATAAGTGATAAAGATGCATAAAATCCAGACTCTAGTAATGAGTAAATATTTTTATGAACAATTCAATTATTGTTGTGTATTTTTAGTCAAACTCCGCATATGAAAAAGTCATTCGCCGAGATATTGCTCGAACTTATCCCGAACATGACTTCTTCAAGGAAAAAGATGGTCCCGGTCAAGAATCATTATTTAATGTCATGAAAGCTTATTCAATACACGACAGAGAAGTAGGATATTGCCAAGGATCTTGCTTTATTGTCGGACTTCTGCTGATGCAGGTTAGTATTTCTGAAATTATAATAAATAGTTTTATTATCGCGAGTTTAATCTGAATTTTGAAATATTTTAGATGCCAGAAGAAGATTCTTTTACAGTTTTAGTTAAAATAATGCAACAACACAACATGCGTGACATGTATAAGCCGAGCATGGCAATGTTGGGACTCTGCATGTACCAGCTGGAACATTTGGTAATGGAATTATTCCCCGATGTTCAACAACATTTCAAATCACAGGTTTGTTCATAGACCATTTAATGTTTGGTTGTAGTAAAGTTATTGAGTTTTAAATAACATTTATTGTGATTGTAGAATTTTTTGACTAGTATGTATGCCAGTAGTTGGTTTCTTACACTCTTTACCACCACTTTTTCGCTGCCATTGAGTTATAGAATACTCGATGTGTTCCTATCTGAAGGCATTGAAATTATATTCAAAGTATCATTAGCTTTACTTACAATCGGAAAAGAAGATATACTCGGTTTAGATATAGAAGGACTTCAACTCGTAAGTATATTAATGCGAAAATTAATATTTAATCAAACGTCATAATACTGAATTTTTTATTTTTAGTTTTTCCAAAAGCAGTTACCATTGCGTGTGCAAGCGGAACCAGATATTTTAATGAATCTTGCTTTTAATATTAAAGTTAATTTTAAGAAGATGAAAAAGCTAGAGAAGCAGTATGCAATTGTCAAAACTAAAGAACAAGAAGAGTTAGGAGAATTAAGAGTAAGAGAGAAAAAAAAATGACTGAAGTAACAATCAAATATTTAATTTCATATATGTTTCAGAGGTTACGTAACGAAAATCGTTCGTTAAAGGGTGTTGCGGAACATTTGGAACGTGAAAGTGCATCACTTGCTGAAAATCTTGTGCAAATGCAAGTAGAAAGAGCACGTGGAATTGAAACAGAATTTAATCTAAAATCGGAATTAGTCATGACTGAGAGAAAATTAAAAGCAGCTTTAGAAATCAACAAACAACATGCTGAAGAAGTATGTTATTTTTTAATTACATTTTAGTAAATCACCAAAATTGTTTATTGACTGTTTATTTTTTTAACAGGAAAATTCCAGGCAGTCATCTTTGGATCATATGAGACAGGAAGAAATGCAGGAAAAAGAAGACTTGATCCAGTGTCTCCAGCAAGAACTTGTTAAAGTTAGGTTACACGATGCGGAAAATTCCATAGTCGTCAGAGAACAACGAGAGAGAATCAACGAACTAGAAGAAGAAATAAAATCAATTCGAGAAACCACAGTCGACAATTCGGTTGCTTCTCTGCAGGAAGAACTTATCGCTGTAAAACTCCGCGAAGCAGAAGCAAATATATCTATTAAGGAATTGTGTCAAAAAACTGCATATATATCAGATGCTTGGAAAAGATTCTTGGAGGTAAAATCAATACAAAAATTTATAATAAGTTTCAAATAATTGTATTCAAATTAATGTCTGTTCCAGACAAGTCGATCCGAAGCAAGTAATTCTCAACAGTCAGATGCTTTAAGCACCCCTAAAAAATTCTTACGGGTATTTGAAAATAGATCAGTAGACGTAATGAAATATGAAGAAGAATTAATGTCTGCCCGAATTAGAGAGGCAGAATCAACTATGGAGTTGAAATCTCTAAGATTAAAGGTATTCTTATTGGAAATGTATTATGAATTTTTCTCCAATAATTAACTGCCTTTAAATTAATAATAGGTTATGGAATTGGAGGCACAAACATCTCTTTCTCACAATCAAACAAAAAGGTTAGAGGAAGAAATCAAGGGTTATATTGAAAAGAAAGAGAAATATCGACAGAAATATATTAATCTAGTTGGAAAAATCAAAGAACAGGGGAACAAATATACAGACTTAGAAAGTAAAGTAAGTTCAAAGAAAAAAATGTGTATCATTTGGATGATTTATCATCCTCGACCGACTTTATTGAAATTACAATTAGCATATAAATTATGCAATCTATTAATCGTGATCCATAATTAATGTCCGTCTGGCCGTTTTTGTAATAATGCAAACACACATTTTCAGAGTAAATATGATATAATGTTGGCAAATATTCGAAATGCGGAGTATGCACAGAGGATAGCTGAATTGGAACAAGAAATATCTGTGCTTCAAATGAAAGTAATTAAAAAAAAGTTTTCACGCTTACTGAGTGTATTTTTGTGCACACCTTTTTATTTCTATCCTGAATCACCCTTCTTTTTATTTCTATCACAGTGATTGGTTTTGTGTTTCGTTTGTGAAGACTTTTCTCATATACGTGTTGCTTGAACCTTCTAACTATATAGAATTATTTTTAGCTTTTAACTGTATTTTAATTTTATTTGCTTTTAGCTTACAATTTTTTAATATTGCATTTTAAAATATCGATTTCAATGTAATCATTGTGTTTTTTTTCAGAACGAAGTTATTCTCACTGAAGGTGAATTAAAAATTAACATGGGCGAAAGCAATCTTATAAGAGATCTTCAAGACCAAGTGGCTGAACTGAAAGCAGAGGTATTTTTTTTAGACTATAATAAACACATTAAACACAAACAATGTAAATATGTCATGATTGTATTAAATTGCCTCATTTTAATTGGTTGACAATTAAAAATGAGACTGTTCAATGCAATATTGAGTGAAAAAAAATCATGTATATTGAAGCTTCATGATATTCAACATATAAATACTTATTTATCAGTATTGGCTATTTTTAATGTAATTTTTGTAAAATATTTCTCATAGCTCTCTACACCTTTAATGACACCCGATGGTGAGCCTTGGAAATGGCTCGAGTAAGTTTTTAAGCAATAAAATTGATATT
This sequence comes from Agraylea sexmaculata, assembly GCA_022606485.1. Classification (NCBI taxonomy): domain Eukaryota; kingdom Metazoa; phylum Arthropoda; class Insecta; order Trichoptera; family Hydroptilidae; genus Agraylea; species Agraylea sexmaculata. The sequence continues at coordinate 15,527 of JAGTTH010005279.1, forward strand.
TCATGTAATTTGAATGATATGCTTTATCACTGTTATAAGTTTTTTTTCAGATATTTTTTGTAGTAATTACATTTTTTTGGTGTAGTCTTTGACAACATGTTTATTGTGTTGTGGTATTTATGATTTATAGAAACATTTTATTTGTGTAGCTTTGCATGACGGCTCAATATGATTTCATTTTTTACAATCGTTTATCAGGCGGTTCAATTATTTTTTAGTTGGAATATAATTTTTATATTTAATACCGGGTTTTATCTGCAATACCGCCGAAACATCCGTATTACGTCATGTTTTCATGTGGAATAAAAATAGTCAATCCAGTTAGCTTATTTTTAATTAATTGTCTGTCGGTGATCTCAACTATTACTCTTTAAAAAACGCCTCAGTATTTACCTTACAATACAGGAAATCAGAGTAAACCTGGAAGACGATCGATCGGGATTTTATTAATATTATTCCCGATCTCCCAGTCGTAATAATCAATCAAATGGTTTTTTTTTACTGGAGTGGGATTTGAACCCATGATCACAGTATTTGCAGCCACATGCCTTATCTCTTGAGCTATTACGCTAGTAACATAATTACGTATTTACGCTTTTTGAAGTAAAGGGTTGATTTGAAATAAATACGAAGTAAAGAAAGGTTAATTCTGAAATCCCAAGTGGAAGAACTTTAAATGAGGAACTTATAATTTAAAATCAACCTCTTTGTAAATAATATTAAAGAATAAATTCAAAGGTTCAAATCAAAATTACTTGTTTTTTTAAATATCAGATACAAAATTTTGATAATGCTTTATTCAGTTAATTTATTTGTCTGCTTTTCATATAAGTAATCTCCAAATTATTTACATATGATGAATTCCCCGGTAATTACATACTGTATATTTTTATATTAATTTTAAATGAAGTAGGCTATTATTTTAACTTATGTTTTTATGCTTATTATTAAGGTTTTTGCAAGAATCATTTAACGTCTCAAACATCAAAACAAACATGTGTGGTGTCTTTGTTCAAGTATTATTTATTTAAAAATATCCAATGTGCACGCAAATATTTGGGAGATTACTGTATACATTTTCAACGAAAACTAAATAAATATTTGTTTCAGGTGTTGAGGTTAGAAGCGTGGAAAGCCAACGCCCTAGGGAAACCAGTAGTGAGAAAGGATTCCGTAGATCTTTCAGAAGAGCTTGATGATGAAGCGGACAAACTGAAGTTGTCTAAAGATATCACTCAACAAGAAGCCGATAAAGATTTGCCAAATCAGTAAAGAGATGTGTTCATTGAAATTTTTATTAATAAATTATAATCAAGTCGAACATGTTGATTGGAATTATTCCTTTATTATGACGACGCTAATAAAAAAATTAGAAGAAAAATCAATATTTAGGACTGTAACCTCGAAGAAAAATTAGTTTAAAATTGTCAAGCTTAGAGAAATATTAATATATTTTCAATGTGAATAATACATATTGATTGAAATGTGAATGGTTTGATCGATTTAGCATTTTTTTCACTAACAAGAGACTGCCTTCGAGAACAGTTTGTCGAATTGTTTATTTTTATTGTAAGAAGTATTTCTCCCTATTATTGCTACTTTCTCATTTTGTTGAAAACATTTATTATTGTATATTTAACAGCAAAGCAATTTAACTTTAAAGTTTTTTTTTTATTTATACACGTGTGTTTGTCTAAATGTGAATTTCAAAGTCAATTCCTTAGGGGTAGTTCATAGTGTTAAGACTGTAAAAAACTGATGTTATTTTGTATTTTTGATATTATACACAATTGTGATTTGAATTTTTTAGTATTATGTTCGTGTCGGTTTATGTTTGAGATAATTAACATGAAACATATTCTTATGCGCCACGCCATCTCTGTATTTTATTTTCGTGTTTCTGAGATTTTTATTTATCCTTGGTATCAAACCTATTTGATCTAGCCAAATATTATAAATACGTCGTACTTAAAACGTGGAATGTTTTTAACTCTTTTTGTGAACGCACATCGATGTCTGATTATAATACATCCTGAGCTCTCACAAAATCATTATTCATATTGAAATGAACAGGCTGTGAAGAGTTAAAAGTGTTTCGACCTTAATATTTTTTAGTTATACATTTATAATACTAAACTGCAATAGATAATATACGGATCTCTTCGATTGATATTTATTATATTTGTGATCTGATATTGTTCTTTTATAAGTTTGTAAAATGGACACTATTTTTACTGTATCATTAAAACATTATTCATTCACGATAACTACGAGCTTTAAGTGGTAAGAAAACAACAAAAAACATTCTTCCTGAAGGCCAAATGAATAAAGATATCTATATTTTTCATTCATCTTACAACTGTTCAAACATAATAATTGTTATTCAGGTCATAAAATATTCTCCATATCTTTCAATGATTGTCTACCTCGTGAATAGTATGCATCTTAAATAAAAAGGAACCTAGTGTTTGTATTATTATGTGATCTGCTTGGTTGGCAATAAAAGACTCATATTGTTAACTATAAACTTGCTTGCAATAATTTACTTTTCATAGGAAATGTTAATTGAGTATTTGATACATTACCGTTAAACTTTATAGGTTTTGTTAACTCATTTATATTTATTTTATTTGTTAACTCTATTTAACATTTTTTTTTATATATTATAACATAGTGTCTTAGACACATTTCCATATTAAACATATATATATATATATATATATATATATATATATATATATATATATATATATATATATATATATATATATATATATATATATATGCTGCTGCTATATATATATATATATATATATATATATATATATATATATATATACCATATATATATATATATATATATATATACATTATCTCCATGACAGGACTTATATCATTCCTTATGCAATATTTTTCATCGTTAAGATGTTTCTTTTTAAACATTCCAATCAAACGAAATTTGTACACATTTTTGTTAAATAAAATTATTTCATTATAAATCTTATGGTTTTTTTTAAATGTTACGTGAAAGATAATATCAACGAACTGTGTTTAATAATTAAATAACCAAATGATAATAGATTTGTGAAAAACATGTTTATGTTCTGGGACAATTTGACCTCCGGTTGAAACTCGTAGATATCTTATTTTTATAAAAAAATTAAATAACTTGTTTATTATAATATAATTCTAGTAATTTAGTGAAGATTTATTATTGAATTTAAGGTAAAAATCAGTCGCCACGTTAAATATCTGTTTTACTTTCAAATAACTACAGTGGAATCTCAAGGTAACAAATTTTCATCGTTCGTTTTGTCAATTTTCGACATCTATATATCAAAAACTATACATGGAAGTTTTGAATAGTGTCTAGGAAAGCACAAGGCTATATGAAAAAAGAAGTAGTCTAAACTTGCAAATCGTTAGTTGATGACATATTTTTTATATTATTTATTTATGCACTTTGTATTCTGGATTTATTCTGATTAATATGAAGTTTTGTGCCTAATTTGTGTGCATTTATTTTTCATGTTCATAGTTTAAGGACAAATGTAATATGAGTACTTGTGACCCTCTATATATAACGTACTCTTTGATAAAAACCTCGATTTAACTATTTTTCTTTTGTTCCCTTTGAGCTTTGTTAAACCGAGGTTAAATAAATATTTTTTGACAACCCTAATGTACACGGTAATTTGATGTCACTTTGTTTTTGTTTAGAGATAAGTTATACTATTTCATTAAATAGTATAACATGCATTGCCCCGTTAAAGTGAAGTATCTTTTCTAGTGAACAGTGCGTGCGTATAACAGTTCTTTATTTTAATAAACCATAGGGAAATGCATAATAACAGAATGTCATAAGGACTCATCGAAGACCAACAAAGAATCTGAAATTATTTTTTAAAGGTTAGTAAAGGAATTCTTTAAAGTTTAAGCATGTGTAGGCTGCATGATAAAATTATCAGGTGTCCAAGGGGTTCACAACCTTTTATGGAAATATTAATTACATATAGCTTTCTGACTATACTTCATTTTTTTATATACAAATTAATTGATTGTGTAAAAATCAACCATATGGAATTGCTGAAAAAAACCATGACTGCAACTGTTTGAAATTTAACATCAAAACTCCATTCCGATATTTACCAACTATAATTTATAATATATACCACTTTTGCAATAACCAGGGCTGTGGAGTTGCTGAAAAAAACATGACTCCGTTGTTTCTGAAATTTAACAACAACAAAACTCCACTCCGACTCCGATATTTATCAGCTTTGCAATTTTAATTTTAAAAAATACCCGGAATCGTTCATTTTTGCGACGACTCCTGCTCCGACTCTGACTTCACCCAAAGTGGTCTTACTATAATAATAACGAGTTACGTAGCTTCTTGGGGCGGCCACTAACTGGATGATCACGACTTCAAAGCTCTCTCTACCTCGATTTGCTCGTAACTGGAATTCAATTTTCCCATACAAACTGTCATTAATCCGTTCCAACGCCCCAAAAAGTCCTAGCAAAAATATGGTTTTCTTAACGTACCACGTGTTTTTGAATAAAATAAATGACAAATATTTTAAAACGAGAATAGAAAGAAATAAATGAGACTTATATTGTTAATTTCAGCCGATTAGGAGACATGTTCAATGTCGTTTGTTTCTTCCGCTTTTTCACAATGCTCCGGAAAATATCTCAGATGTCAACTCTCTCTGTCTGTTGCAACTTTTGGGTGGGTGTTTCATTTTTTAGGAACTATGAAACTCTCTCCCAGATTTCCTTTATTTCATTCGTAGATATAACCTCGTCCTCTGACTGGGGACTAATTTCTTGCAAAACCTCCATAATCTGGTGTGAGTGAAGCTCTTGAATCTCCACCGTTGTCAGCTCTTGTTTGTGTTCATCGTCGAGCTCGTTTACGTCTCTCACATCGACCTGTAGATTCATGGATTCTCAAAGACACAATATTTTCCATTGAGAATGTCATCTTCGAGGTTTGGTGGATGAGCAGAAGCATTGTCCAGGACGAGAAGGGCTTATACGGGTTCATAACCAGCCGACCAGCTTAGCCGATTGCTCTTATCTCGAAAAACTCTCAACCACAGTGCGCTCAATTGGTTATATCAATTAGCCCGGTCAAATTAGGAAGAAAAAGGGCCAAGCCTCCGAATTTGAGCCTAGAAACTGTAATTTTGCATACACCTTTATTTTAGTGTTATAAAAGTTGTGTGAAAAATCTAATTAAATCAGGTGACGGGTTTGGAAGTTATTCGAGGTCAAAGATCACAATAATCAGTTTTTCACGATTATCTCAGTTTCTATAGCTTCAATAATGTTGACATCTAAGAAAACATTGTAGACCATCGAATTTCTGACACATTTTGCTCGAAAACATTTTTGATTAACTCCACCGTTTTCGAGTTAGAGAGGGTGGAGAGGCCGTACTGCGCTGTGCCTTCACTGGAGCGCAGGGCCCCGCTTCATATAAACTTGTACAAAATAAATTAATTACAAATCATTAGCAATACATTTATATTATAAATTTGTTTTATTAATTAGTTAATACATTATATTTTGCATTTATCTTGTAGGGCCATCTGGACAGCGCAGATATGTATTTATGCGCTTCCAGCTGGCCGCTGCGAGTAAAGTGGATAGCTAACTTCCCGCGTACTTCCACTGGTCACTTGAGTCTCGGACGACACGGTGGCAATACGCCACACTCCTGTGTATAGTTAACCTCCGGGGAGGGAGTCCTGTAGGGCCATCTGGACAGCGCAGATATGTATTTATGCGCTTCCAGCTGGCCGCTGCGAGTAAAGTGGATAGCTAACTTCCCGCGTACTTCCACTGGTCACTTGTGTCACGTGCCTCGGACGGACAGGATGTTGTCTGTCGCTCCTCCTGTATATATATAACCTCCAATAAATACTGGCCAGTCTCTATCATCTTTCATTACAATACTCTCACTCCTGCGCTGATACATCGGACCCACAATCACGGGGGCAACTACTCGTACCCCATAATCTTATATATTAATTCCATAAAATCTACTTTTATCACTCATCTTATAGATTGGGGCCTCACCGTTTTTAAGTTAGTGAGTATATGTACACTACGATGTACTTGAGCCATTTTGAAAGAAAACAGATTTTTAATAAGGTTTATCAAAGTATTAGATTCTATGAACAATTCTCTGTAAAACGTATATCATAAATTATTTTTTTCAAAAATGTCAGATAAGTGTTTTTGAGTTGTAACGACACACTTTTAAAGACGCCAGCAACATGACAGGCAACAACGGTGTTTGTGTTTTAGCCGCTTGGGGCGCTGCTTCTACCGCCTCGCCGCTTCGCTAATTCAAAATATATTGCGTCGCTGTCTGTCACTCTACGTGGAAACCGCCATGTATGTATGTAAGTATAGTGGAATATTAGATGTCGCTTCTATAGATAAAAGTTCATTGGCCTATATTTATGTATACATGCAGATAAAAGTTAATTTACCACGGGAGCGTGTATTGTGGGTAACCCTGGCAGGGAAGGGCAACCAACATAGACAACAGTCGTTACAGCCATGGGCGCCCGGAGAAAGTTTTCTTGGGGGTGCTAAAATAAAATTAGTTTTTTTTTTCAGTTACTGAATTCAGATCAGTTGACCCCCATTGCCCCCTGCGGGTGCCCATGGTTTCAGCCTAATAATAATTATTAATGAAAATGAAAAGTTGACGATCCCTAATAGTATTAGTGGTAGTGACAGAAGAGCAGTGAGCGAGACAGACTTATGTCAATTTCACATTAGTGAGAAAGTGTTGGATGTATTGTATAATGTTTGCTTACATATCACAGTCCTTATATTTCCCCATTTCAAAATGAAATGTTTCATATGAAACATTTCTCTCTATCACTCTTACGAAACATATCTCGAGTACGTTGAATTTATCTCTCTGGTTTTGACGTATCTTGTTGACGTACCACGTTTATTCACGTCACTCGTAAAGTTTCTTTCAATCAAAATAACAAGGAAACCAATGATAGTTCATTTGCGTATTGAAGAACCCCAAAACTCATAATGGCCGCACCGATTTGTAGAATTTCAATGAAAGTGAAGAATTTTAATAATATTGCGTCATATATCAGGTGTTTTTCATCCAAGGTCGAACAACTTCCCGAATTCTCACAGGTATTTAATCCGCCAATAAATTTTTATGTTATCATGTTTTAGAATATGAGTCATACTTACCAATTTTTCATCACAAATAACATTGGTCTTTAATGTGATTTCAGAATAAATACAATGTGAAGAGAATGAACTTTGAAAAGATCAACAATGATCATTTGAAATATTTCCATAATGTACTGGGAAAGGATAGAGTCCTTACCGAGCCGGATGATGTTTTGCCCTACAATATTGATTGGATTAATACATATCGAGGTTTGTATAATGAATACATTTTATTTGATTGCTATGTTGCAAATTGAATAATTATTCCAGGTCAGTCGCAGGTTGTTTTAAAGCCCGTTTCGACAGAAGAAGTATCATCGATCCTTTCTTTCTGCAATGAGAATAACTTGGCCGTATGTCCTCAAGGTGGTAACACCGGATTAGTCGGAGGATCCGTTCCAGTCTTTGATGAAATTGTACTGAGCACTGCTCTTATGAATAAAATGATCAATTTGGATACAGTGTCTGGTATAAAAATCTCATTTTTACTGAATCGCAACGGATGAAATATGTACTAATTGTTTTTCCATCAAATAGGTATTTTAGTTTGTGAAGCAGGATGTATTTTGGAGAATTTGGATACATATTTGAAAGAGTACAACTTGATGATGCCACTCGATCTTGGAGCGAAGGGCTCCTGTCATATTGGAGGGAATATTAGTACTAATGCTGGAGGACTTCGATTACTGCGCTATGGAAATCTACACGGCACGGTTTTAGGAATTGAAGCTGTAAGTACTATTGTTACATCCTTTAAAACCTAATTAATGTATTATATTTACAGGTGAAAGCAAATGGTGAAGTCATAGACTCTCTCGTTTCATTGAAGAAAGATAACACCGGCTATGATTTGAAACATTTATTTATCGGATCTGAAGGTACTTTGGGTATCGTTACCAAAGCCGCCATACAATGTCCTGTTCTTCCATCTTCTGTGAATGTAGCATTTTTAGGTATTCATTTGTAATACTATCATGGAAAATATTAAATATTAATACATGTATATTATTTAAGGTGTCAAAAGCTATGGTGATGTTTTGAAGATATTTAAAAAAGCCAAAATTGATTTTGGTGAGATTTTATCTGCGTTTGAAATGCTAGATGCTTCTTCTTTAGAAGCATCCACTAAATATCTCAACCTTAAGTAAACTAAATTAATACTTTTAAATCTGATCTTTATTACCTACTGATTCATTAATGTTTTTATTTAGAAACCCGATAGCTGATTGTCCATTCTATATATTGATCGAAACTAGTGGTTCTAATGAAAATCACGATGTTGAAAAGTTAACATCGTTCTTAGAAGGAGTGATGAATTCTGGTGCTGTTTTAGACGGAACATTTTGCTCTGAGCCAAGTAGAATCAAGGTTATTTGTATATTTATAAAACAAACATTTATTTACATATTTAACACAAATTTCTAATACTCTTTTCTTTTTCCTACAGAATCTTTGGGCTCTAAGAGAAGGTATTCCCAGTGCAACTTGTAAAGAAGGCTATAATTTGAAATATGACATGAGTATTCCGTTAGATAAATACTATGATCTCGTACCGATTATGAGAGAGAGACTAGGTGACGAAGTCGTGAGAGTGTGTGGTTTCGGACACATAGGTAATGCAGTGCTCAAATTATAAATGAACAATAATTATTGATGGAAATGATTTTAGGTGATGGAAATTTACATTTAAACATTGTCTTGAAAGAGTATTCAACTGATATCTTGTCAAAAATCGAACCATTTGTGTATGAATTTATTTCAAGCGTCCGTGGCTCGATAAGTGCCGAACACGGTATTGGATTTAAGAAACCAAATCATATGCATTATTCGAAAGACAAATCTTGCATACAATTGATGAAGCAACTGAAGAATATTATGGATCCAAAGGGAATATTGAATCCTTATAAAGTTTTGCCGTCGTTTTAAAAACAACAAAAATAAATAAATGTGTTAAAACGCAAAAGCATAAATCAAAATGAAAACGCAATATGTGAAATATTTTTTAGCAGGTATATATTTATTTTTCCATACAGGACATTATTAACGATGTATTTAAAAAAAAAAAATTTACATAACGCAAAAAATCATATTATATATACATATTTATATAATAACACTACGAAATTAAGCACCAAACTTCCTCTTATGAGCTAATTTTGATGACACGGAGTGAAATCATTTATGTTTTATATGTATTATTATTTTCATATTAGTCTACTTATATAAATAAATGTATATTTTCAAAATAAATGTAAGCCTCTTTTCATTATAAACATATACATATATAATTTTTTTAATCAACAATAAAATACAATAAACTACATAAAAATAATACAGTGGTTAATTACACACATTATAAGAAAATCAATTTACAGTTACAAATGATACATTTATATAAAAAAAAATCGATGATGCATTTTAATTTATAGGTATAAAAAGCTTTGGCGTTTTTCTTTTATTACTCTGTAATCGTTGAAGGTTTTGCATAATGTGAAAACAAGTATATACATATATATATGTATAATAAGACAGATTTCCTATTTTTTTTATAAAAAATATTTCTGGTTAAACTCTATCCTTAACACTCATAAAAATACTATGACTATATCTGACGGGTTTAGGATATATAACATTCAATATAAGTATTTGACATGGGTTAGTTTTATATGTGTGAAAATAATGTTTATTAAGTTTACCATGGTCGCCACATTGGATCATTGTTTCTCATATCAGAATTCATGCTAAAGTCAAGGGGTTCATCATTATCATCGGTGTTATTGTATTGTGTTGCAGTGTGTGTCGCTTCTCTCCAGTCTGCTTTAACATTTTGTTCATTATTCATTGTATTCCTAGCAGATGGTAATTTATCCGGGCCTGGCTCTGAAGGAAGTGTATCGAACGTTTTGTTAGTTTTATACAAGCTGGACAAAAAGGGTAGAAAATAGTGTGGTATATTTTGGAGCGCCATGTTGTAATCGTTCGGTAAAACCAGAACAAACTGTCCTGAGGATGTCATGGCTGGCAACATGGATAAGAATGGATTACCAAACAGCGGGTTCGGTTTAGCATTTTGCACATTCACCTTGGTCATCTCATCGTTTATACTGTTTTCATTGGAATCCGTCAAAGATATGCACTCCACCTCCTCTTCTTTCAACTTATCACAAAAGTGTTTCGCCCGCAAAAAGAGATTCTCCTTCTCGCTGACGTTCTTCTTTATAATATCCCTCAATATGTCTTCGTCGCTGGTTTCGTTGTCGTTTCTGTGGATGTTCAAAAACAATGGTAATGTCTCATCGTCGACTGTGAATTGTTTCGGTTTGATTTCAACAATACAACTCTCCAGATGCTTCAAGAGTCTGACCTTAAAGTCGAATTCATTTAAATCTGGCAACGCGGCCGTTTGAATATCGGGCGTGCTGAGAAATCTCTCCACCTCTTTCACACAAACGCTATATCCGGCGCGATACTTTTCAATATCTGAAATTTATATGTAAAAAAAATTGTAATCGTGTATTGTGATGTGATTGATTTAACATACCGTCCTTGCCGATGACGCTGGTCATTTGAAAATGCCTCACAGTCATCTCGAGAATGTCGGCCTTCTCCAGTTTGGATTGTTTCTGGGGTTTATCGCTTTTATTCCTCGTCTCTTTTTGTGTATGATTCGTGAGAAGAATACTACGGAGTTGGGCCAGGCTTTTGTTGATTCTAGCTCTTCTGCGTTTTTCCATCAACGGTTTATTTGCGCGTCTCGCCTGATCGGTGGAAACTTGAAATTGACTTCCCGAAGATCTTCCCCCGTTCCACTTTACAAGATCATCGCTCAAACACACGTCCATCATTTCAACTGAAAACATATTTAATTAAGTATTTCAAAAGAGTGTTTTGACAGTTGGTAGTATAAACAGGGATTTGGTCAAAGTTTTGTTTATGTTTGGTAGAGTTTGGCGTGCGGATTATATTTTGTTAATGGGATCGATATTCGGTGGCGAGTGGACGGTGAAGGTGGATATCTTATGGATGGGTGGGCTTTGGTTTGGATGTATTGTATTTTTTATACTGACTTAGTATCTGGGGGCGGTGTCTCCAGTTCGGCGGTCGCACAGAGACTGACCCCCTTGGGCAACTCTCCTGCACCCACCCTAAGCTCTTCGCCCTCAACCCCCAAAACCACCCGACCACCCCCACCCACCGACGACACCCTAATGAGCTTCTAGGGAGGACGAGAGACGATGCCTTTCCATATAAAATAAACTAACGTATGTTAATTGCACACTTAAAAAAAATCTGGACATTGCAAGCCCCACCTTCTTGTTGGACACCCTCATACACACTTATTGATATTATTATTATATTCAAAACTTGCTCAATTTCGTCTGATAGATATGACTTACAAAAAAAAACCGACAATGACTCGTCGACTTGAGATTTCAATTGGTAAATGGCGATAACAGAAGGGCGGCTAATTCTAACGCGGAAAAAACATTCAATTAAACTATTGACACGATGCATATGACCCGAACTAGTCCAAGTGGGTGTGATTAAGTGCTTTAACATATTCGAGCTCTCCTCTATAATATTGCTTTATTTCAAATGTCTGGTATTTACACAAAACATTATATGATATACATCTACACTTATCATACATTAATTATTATATTCATGGGACAAACTATAAAGTTGAATGGAAATTTTACACATGTAAATGTTGATAACACGTGCAAATGGGTGTAATGAAGTGCTTTGACGTATTCGAGCTCTGCAACGATTACTTTTATAATATAGCTTTATTTCAACTCTCTGATATTCATAAAAAACATTATATGATATTCATCTACACTTATCATACATTAATTATTATATTCATGGGACAAACTATAAAGCATACTTTGACGTATTCGAGCTCTGCAACGATTCCTTTATTATTTGATTATTGTATTATTTTATTTCAACTGTCTGATATTTACACAAAACATTATATGATATTCATCTACACTTATCATAATTATTATATTCATGGGACAAACTATAAAGTTGAATGCAAATTTCAACAAGTAGTAATTTTATTTTATTATAAGATTGTTCTGTTAATATTACGAATAATTAATTTCATTCTTACCATATTATATACAGCACTAAAAAAAATAAATGTGGGAATTATATGATACAAATAAAGGTGTGAATATATTTATATCATCAGTTAGGCTTTATTTACAACTTTAAAATAAGAACATGATCAATGCAATTATATGAATTATGTTAAAAGGGTGACCATATTTTCATAGATACATTAAAATCAGACCTAGTCCAAGTGGGTGTAATGAAGTGCTTTGACGAATTCGAGCTCTGCAATTAATATTCCTTTATTATTTGATTATTATATTATTTAATTTAAACTATATGATATTTACACAAAACATTATATGATATACATCTACACTTATAATACATCTCTTCTGTTAATATCCGAAAATTCTATTATAAAAATGCATTTTACTGAATAATAAATTTAAGATTGACACGTTATAAGTCTTATACAAAGTAAGTAAGTCTTATACAGATGGGCTTTTATTAGTGAGTATATTTCAAAATCAATAATATAATTGGATAAATTCACAATATTTCAATGTATTTGTAAGAGAATCCGTTATAACAAATATTTGAAAATTAAAGCAATATTCAATGATTAAATTATCATACATCGATTTTTATATTCATAGGACAAACTATTTTATTTTATTAATATTATTATGTTTTAAGATCACCGAGCAGTGCTCTACAATTGTCTAAACACAGTATCTTCTAAATAATTAGGATAAAAAAAAACACATTTGGGTATAGAATAGCAAATGGATTGTTAATCAGACTGTAAGGCATAAATCATATCTTGCGATTTGTCCTTTCAGTTTAGGAATATAACTTAAATTTAATAATAATTTTATAATTCATTCAAGGGATTTTAATTTTAATTAAGCAATGGTTTCCTAGGTACACGGCGTAAAGACTTAACAATTTTAATTAATTCCACAACCGCATTTACAGTGTAAACGTACTCCTAGGAAACCCAACCGAAATTGAGAGCTTGTTGATCAAACACTCAAGGATGGATTTAAGCATAGGGTTTATGGGTTGAAGGCTTCCTACTTGCAATAAGGTCCTTTTTAGTCCCACGCTACAATATTCAAATGATCTATTTTTTTAAAAATAACCTTCACCCCGAGAACAAATTTTAACAAAGCAGTTAAATTGTTATAATATATAAATATACCCATTCGTCTTGTTATGTATTTATTTGGAAATAAGTACAATGTCCCAAAATCAACACATTATTCTTGCGATCGAGCGATTTCAAGGTGGATATTTTGTAATTTTTCCATGCAATATTCATCCTATCCTTTTTATCGCTCACAATGTAATACATTTGAATAATTGTGTAAGAGAGTTTGTTGTATAAATACACTAGTGAATTGTTTAGTGTACAGGAAAATGCACTTTGATTGTGCAGATTGACATTGGCTAAATTGTTCAATCAAATTAATAATTACTATCCAAAATAATATAATGCAACTCTTTGACAGTAACGCTTAGTAAAAATAATATTTTTTTCCCATTAAAGTCGCGTCTGTAAAAGGTGCTGAATTATTTTCAATCTTTATTCTGGTCGGGGTTAAAAATATTTCCAATTGCTTTAACACTTGCTATTTCCCTTTATGCCACCCCCTGAGGGGCAGCAGCCCCCACCCTTGCAAGTTGAATTTATAGTAATCTAAATTTGTATTGAATGTATAAAGTAATTGAATATTGAGGTTAATCAAAAATGACGTTGTTTGCTTGATGGAATTTTATTATTATTAAAAACATTTAAATTTCACCGATTTGTACTAAAAATATGCATTATAAGGGGTAAAATATAGTAAAAAATAAAACTAAGTATTTTTAATACTCAATCTGTATAATAAAATAACATAAAAACCTTTAAAAATATATATAGGGTGGACTTGAACTAACTGAGAATAGTTTAGGGGGTGGTAGAGTATCGCAAAAATAAGTGAAAAATATTTAATATTATTATATTTTGATTTGAATTTGATGTCAAACCAAGACTTATTCATAATAGACACAAATATTTTTATTTAAATTAAATCAATATCCTTTCATCTTTCATACTGTACCGTATAGTGTATATGTTTCTTCTTCATTTATTCGTTAATATCAATATAACTTTTATTTTTTTTCATGTTCAATTGAGGAGTGCTGCATTATCATCACTGCGATTTGGGATCCCCCGTAATGCTCTAGTGGTACTGCAGTATAATATAATAATAATATGTTTATACCACATGTTTTCATTTGAAACTAAAAGATTTTTTTTTCGCCATTATGTAATGCCAGTGCGATTATTAAAAAAATATAATAAAACGGGCCCAACCATTTTTTGTATGAAAAAATAATTTATTAATAATAAAATAATTTATTATGACAGCTTGAGAATCTACGGTTTTATTAATGTATGAATATATATTGTCATTAGAGAATAATAAAAACAACTTATGATGTCATCACATTAGTTTAAGTACAAGTTCAAGGTCAAGTTCAATTTCAACAAGGTATTGTTTTTCGTCAACAAGGTATTGTTGACTTTGCGAAATGCGTAGTGCAGTTTGTTTGAAATTACGCTGTACCGTACTTTGTTTACATAAATCAGGCAGTCAATCACCTAATAAGTAAATACGCAAGATTCTCAAACTTTTTAAAATAATAATTAAAAATTGAATAAATTAACTAGCCGACTTGGACCATTAAGGAAAGTGTGGTTGTGTTACATTTAATGTGCCATTCCTTACATTTAATTATTTGAGTATCAATAAAAGACATGTTGTATAAATAAAAAAATAATTAAGTGTTTAAAATATTATTTTCAAATGTGTAAAATATTGTGGAAATATATGTGTAGCGGCTAACTGGACAGCGCAGATATGTATTTATGCACTTCCAGTTAGCGCTAACAGCCACAGCTTCCATCTGTCACCACGCAGTGAGCAAGCCACTTGTCAACCGACTCCGCGAGAGTACAAACGTGTCTTCGAGATGCTCTTGCATAGAGCACGCCCCCCACGGGGCTTTGTATAACTAACCTCCTCCAAATAAAACATCACTGGCCAGTTTGACATCTTCTTTTACTTCACACCCTGCATTGATTGGACCAACTCCATGGGCCATCTACCGGGAGCCCATACTGGTGACCCCTTGACTGAACACGCAACCTTCACCACGGGGGCGACCACATTCACCCGTAATGGCGACCCCTGTTTGATCACGCAACCTTCCACCGGCCTGTATTGACTCGGCGAGACCACATGAGGCGACAACAACAACAGGTGACAACAGCTCGACGAGAGCGAAAACCACCGCTCCACGTGGGCGGGAACACGAGGCGACAACATCCACACGAGGCGACAACAACCACCAGCTCCACGTGGGCTGGA
>JAGTTH010005280.1:0-40474 GCA_022606485.1 Agraylea sexmaculata
TCAAAATTTATTTTTAGCATTCAATATTAATCCGAAATAAAAACGGTTATAGCTTCCAGGATACCTAAACAATTTTTTTAATTAACAATATGTTATATTTTAATATTTCTGCAATACCATATCTCCCATTAAAATATTCATAATGATTAAAAGTCTAGCTAATTTGAATACAATTTAAAATTTCAATTATTTTAATTCGGACCCGACGCTCAAATAGCAGAAATATATTTTAAAACTGTTAGTGTTTTTAGATATAAGCTTTTAAAACATTCGCATTCTTCATACACTGCATATTTAACCGGTCCGTTCATTAGATTTATCAAAAGAGTGATTTGGTGTTTTTTTAAATAACTCAGGGGCAGAGACACAAATCGATTAAAGTTTCTGAATGAGATTTGGATGGGAAGAGCTTTTGCTTTTAAATTTATCGTCCAATTTATGTTGGTGCTTATTTTTTACCGACGGTATTTCTGCATTGCTGCCGTGGCAAAATGGAAATTAATCGTGCGCTTCCTTCCTACCTTCACAATTTACTTTATTTTTAATGCTAAACACTCTTTAATACACTATTTGTTGAACGAAAAAATGACAAATTGTTACTGATATTCTTCAGACATCATATGAAATTTATGGTAAGTAGACTCAAAAGTCAAGTGATACTGTACAGATAAAGCATCATTAATATTGTATAATCTTCAGTCGTATGGTTTCCGGACACCCTACTGTGTCACGTCTTAAGATATTGCATTACATATTCAAGTGTATTTGATCAAGTTACTACTTGAATCAAACATACAACAGACTAAAAATATAATCAGCTTAGTAAGCAATTAGGTTCGTTTATAAAAAATGTTCCGAAAATGAAGCATGTTTGATTTTTTACGTATGTGCCAGGTAATTCTTATTCCAAAACAAGTGGTTTTTAAAATAATGAAGTACTTCAAATTATCGGGCTATATTATGAATATTTTATTTATCTAATCTAAAAATTATATATATATATATATATATATATATATATATATATATCTATATATATATATCTATATATATATATATATATATATATATCTCTATATATATATATATATATATATATATATATTTATATATATGTATATATCTATATATAACACCTTCTATATATATATATATATATATATATATAACTATATATACTACTATATATATATATATATATATATATATATAATCATAATAGCAAAGCATGAACCATCATCACCTTGCCATTACAAGAAAAACCTAATGCGGTTCGGCAATGATGAACATTTGTCAGTATTATAGAAGTAAGGATATAAACAGAAAAAATAAAAGAAACATAAATATATAAATTACTTAAAATTAAATAAGTCTTTGGCAGATAAATCTAGCAATGAATGTTGAAAATGTGTTTATCAGTTAAAATCCATACATGGAGCAAATTCATAGTCAAATATTTTTTAGTCAACCTCTAAGTGAGACAATTTATTAATTTATATATAACCATATTTTAATGTAGTTAATGAATCAATAAAATTTGTGTTTCTATATCAAATTTAATTAAAATAACTCACAGTAAACAAAATACAATATTAATATTAATATAATGTATTCAAGAAATTGCGGAAAGACGAGCAGTGATATTTAGGAGCTTAGGGGATTTTCTTGGCTGTAGGCTTCTCTTGGTATTATATTCTTAGCTACCACCTTAACAAGGTTAACAATCAGGAAAAACTGTTGACTACACAGAAATTAGATACTACTAATACTCAAAAGGATCAGTCATAACAAAATCACACCCACACCTATTAATTAAGAGCATTATTAATATTTATTCCACAATATTATTTTCTAATATATAATTTCGTGTATTTATTATATTTTTAGTATATTAGAGTGAATAATGATAGTAGGAAATTGCGGCAGTTAACGATGTCACATTATAAGCTGACGGCAGATGTCTGAAATCGGTAAGAGGCTTTCGAAGATATTATGCCAATTCTACAGCCTGTAAAATTAACTCCATAAATTTAATAGACTCTTGGCCAATAATCATCATCATTTTGAAACTATTACAGTACAACTGTCGACCAAACTAAATATCCTTAACAACTCGTAGGTATTATAACTCCTCACTTACAATATTTGGCGATGATATATTATTATTAATACGTTATTAAAGCATTTAAAAATATAAAACTATCAAGTATAAGGTTGGCTTATCTATTTATTATTTATTAATATGAATCTCCATAAGAAACATGAACGTAGGGAGAATTTATGCAAAGTATACAAACATTTTAAAATTATATATTATACATATAGTCCTATAAAATAAAGAAAATATTGATTATACAAATATATAATATTTAACTGTTTTAATAAAATATTTGACTACAGAATGAAAAAGTGCATATGCCACGAATTAAAAAGGGCTATTTATAAAAAAATATTCTTTAGTCACAGACTACATTATGAATATATTTTATAAATATTTAAAAAAATAAACTCTTTCCTTCAATCTTTAAAAGCGCGTCCACTGGTTATGAATTATGTATACTCACTATATTATTTTCGTAGATTAGAATTATAATTTATATAAACAAGCAAATAAAAAAATGTTATACTAAGAAATATTGATTGTAATTATGTGTAAATCTTATTTTCTTTTTGTATATAATATCTTAGGTTTGTAAGATCCCTATGCTGGTTTTAGATTTGATTAATATACTATCAATAATAATCATATTAAAAAAAACTACGTTTACTGACCTTTTAATAATAATAATTAAAAAAAATATATTTGGACTTTTTATTCGAACAACTAGCAAGAAGAATGCTTAGGACTTGAATTATGGTTTTCTTTGTAAAATTATTATATGTTATATATATTATTTACAATTGTTTGACTTTTTGTAAATGTAATAATAATTGTAGGTTACGAGATATTTCAATATAAACATTTGTTCGAAATTTCAGCAGCCATATCTTTTGACTTTGACGATGGATCAAATTGAATTTAGACAAACGTGTATGTGTTCATTTAATAAATTTTGAAATTGCGAATTGGAAAAGCCGACCATGTGGAAATATGCGTTGTGTGGTTTGAGCGTTCTTCTACCAAATCTAATCCGATAATACATACATACCTATGAATAAATTCCTCTTTTGCTATTAAAAAGCCTTTGACATTATATTACAACATTACATGATTTTGTAATGTTTTTAATTAGTGTTTAAATATTATTTAACTTTATAAGAAAAATATCATAATAATAAATATTTAAGAATAAAGACGAAGAAGAATATATTTACAATGGAATATCAATATAAAAAAACAACTATATATATATATATATATATATATATATATATATATATATATATATATATATATTTATATATAGTTTACTTGATTATAGAGATTTTTGTCTCTCCTTGAAATAGAAATTTATCAAAAAACTTAAAAACTATACAAATATAATCATTCCCCCTGACATTCAATTCAAGGACTATTATTTTATTATTAATTCAATGAAAATATTAACCAATTTTATATTAAAGTATATTAAAAAATAGTCCTTAATACTTAAATACTTTGAGAAAAAAAGTTTAATCGTATAGATAGTTCAATCGTAGACACGGGTTCGAGTCCTACAAAAGTGATTAATACAATTCAAATGTATGAATATTTAATTAATGTTTTAATATTCATAATTTTATTGAAATATAAATGATTTATAAACGATGTATTTTTTAATAAAAGATATCTAAGCTTGTTATAAAATAATATTTTTTTATAATTTTCCATAGGCATGTAAGCTCAATAAACTAATCACAGGAGTTACGATTTTAATTTAATGATATTTAATATTTTAAATATAATTATGATGTGGTGAAATGTAAATCCGTTAGAGACTATGTTGGCGAAGCTTTCTCTTATCATCGGTCTCTCATCAGAATATTTCCTGTCCCTCTTTGCCCTCATTTAAACCCTAAATATAACTACTACAAACTGTATAATATAAATAAAATTTATTACAAAAATCAGGACTTGTATTTAAAATAAAATGGCTCAATCAATTTGACGCGGAAATCGAAGTAGACTTTAGTAATTTATCTTCCGCTATCGATGTCTCGTGGCTTTAAATTTTGCTTTTGAAACAAGTAATCACCCTTCTTTCTGGAAAGCAATGGAGGCGCAAAAAGCCTTAATTCTATTAGTGGGGCCCTGAAAATGGAGGCGTGTAGTGAGTAGAAGTTGTTTGAGATGGCCAAACTTTCAAACGGTTTATGCGGATTAGACTTTGATAAAGACTCTTATCAAGACACTCTTTAGTCCAACCGAAACACTTCCTCCTCTTTTTAGTTGCGCGGAAAGTGAAAAAAATAAGTATGTAAACGGCGTTCAAAATCCATTAACCGGTTTTAACACAACGTCGACATGTATTGGAATTTCCAACGTAACGACTAAAAATACACTTTGGTATACTAAAATTGCATTACTCGGCCATTTTCAACACGCTCGATTTTTTTAAGTCAATTGATATTAAAATTCAATATTAATAAAGTGTTTGAATATCTAAATTATATTTAAAAAGATTAAAAATTACTTACGCTGCTCAAGAGGGTTCTTGTAACGTGTAAGAGGATCTACTCTATTATTAGAAGAGTCAGAAATTAGGTGTATAAAGGGGGTGTTAAGATTGAAAGAGGGTTGTCAGGTTCTAATACATTCTACCTACGGTTAATATGAATAAGAAAAATTGCTCAAAAAAATTTAAATAATATTACTTCATTAAATACAGTTTGATCTATTTTACATATAATTTAAACCTTTTTATGGTAATTGCATAAGTCGGTGGTTGAATGCAAAATGTATAGCTTATCCCCCACTTGCCTTTGTATATTTTATACTTGGATGATTAAAAACTTGAACAAGTACAATTGAAAGAGTAGAATTGAAATGAGTTTGGTTGGGAAGGGTCGGCGTTAAGTTGCGAAAGCCAGGTGGTCTAGCTAATGATGACGAATGGAGACCGAAAGTGAATCCTGTATTCACTAAAAAGTAGTAAGATTATAAATATAAGATAATATTAAGAGAGCTTATATTTTTTTATATATTAAAAAAATCAAGAAGAAATATATCAAAACATATTATATATACTTGTTCAATAGAGATTATCAGAATATTTTATTTGTCAATATAATAATAATATAAAAATGTACACTTATGCTTAGTAAATAGTAATAGTATATGTGTATTTGTATGGAATTTCTATGAATGAATATTTAAAATAAATCTCACTGCTTTTCAAATTATAAGACATTAGTCGGCTTAAAGTGTAGATGCTTATAATATATAAAGGCTTTGTAGTATGAAACCTGCGCGAATATAACTCGTGAACCATACAATTTAATAAAATCTAATATTTTTTTAATTTTTCTGTGGCACGGTTGTTGAGTTATGATATTTTTATTAATTGTGTGTCATAAATAATAGAAAATTTATATAATAGTTTTTAATCGGTACGCCTTAATATAGGCAAACATAGTAACACCTATTAAAGCCATAATAAATAGTGAATAATAATCAGATATTGAAATTATTTGAATAGAACGTGTAAAAGTTGATATATTTTGTGGGATAATCAGTAAATAGGATTAAACATCAGGAATATAACATTAAAATAAATCAATTTGGTTGTATGTGCGGCGTACGCCTAGCATTACCTCAATTGAATATCCTGGATTTTAAGGTAAATACTGAATCGAATATTAAATCGGGCAGAGCCGCTCTGTTCGTGACCTGTGTAACTAGTAATAGTTAAGATTACCGACAGACAATTAACACGTTGTTGTGTATAAAAAACCCTCTCAAAAAAGCTCCATCAGAGATGTAGGTTCTCTGGTATTCCAGACGACTGTTTTTTTCTTAATATAATAATAATAATAAAAAAATCGGTGACATGTGTAACAAGTAATACTTAAGACCAACAGAAAATTAACACCTTATTGTGTCTAAAACCATATCAGAAACGCTCAATTATAAATAAAAAATACATATATATCATAATATAAAATGTCATCAAGTCACTTAAGTCAGATTGGAACAGATTATCATTTTTTTTACCGTGACGCCTTCCCTATTGACGGGAGTCCCTTTATAAGAGGTTGGCTAGGCCACCTTTGCCTTTACGGAGAATATAGTAGAGATGGTTTCCCAGGCCACCACACAGTAATGAGTACTTAAGATCTAGTTTGCTAAGCTAGATCTACCAAGTGACTCCGGTGCCGTGACTCGAACCCGGGAGTCTTCACTCACGAGTCCGTTACACTAACCACTGGGCCACAAGGCGGCTCATCATTATTTATTAAACACAAGATTATCATTATTTATTTGAAAATATATTTTTACACTGTATTAAAATTTTGCATGGATGGTTTCTTTGGAGTGAATGGAGGATTTGTGGAGCAATGGTGGCGTGAAATGGGATTTGAGTTTTCAGTTCGTTAAGGCATGTGCGAAGGCATCGGTCGATTAGCTTCAGCAATGGTCGTAGTCAAATTACCAGACTCCATTTTCACTCCTCCTACATTTAATAGATGAACACAGCGCCTAAATGTTATCGTCAACCAACCGATGGAGTGTTCTTATTGCCTTCCAACTCGTTGAATTACTAATTTAACCATTTTATTGACATTAATAGTCAATATAAAAACACCAATAAAAGTCTCAAATAATCACAATAATATATATTAAATCTAAAGTGATTGATCTGCGATCGTTATACAGCATTTAGAGTATTTTAGTTCAATTAGAGCAGCAATCAAGTGGGGTGTAGTTCGAGGAGAAGTCTTTGATAAACATAAGTCTTATTGTATAGTCAATCCAATGAAATCCAGCAAAAGCGTTTGAGATGCAATATAAGAGCAGTGAAACGGTTATATAGGTGCAAATATAGTTTGTTTAATATAAAGCTAAAGGGACATTTGAAGAGAGTGCTAATGTTATTAGGTGAAAAGTGGAGAGCACAAAACACGCGCCAAGCTCTCAATCCTACTTCTATTCAAAGAATCAACTCGATAAAACGCACATTAAATACACTAAAACATATGTTAAATAAAAAAAAAAATATTGTATGGTGTTATTTTTATACAATTTAATATTCCAATCACTTTTAGAATATTCTTGTAAATATTTCAAATTTTAAAAACTATCGTTGTACTGTCTATTTGTTGTATGGATCTATTGTATTGATTATTATTTATTTATTTACACCCCAAGCTTTTATTGAGATGGTTTTTTTTAGACACAACAACGTGTTGATTGTCTGTCGGTGATCTTAACTATTACTAGTTAGTCAAGTCACCGACAGAGCGGCTCTGCCCGACTTCATAATCGCCTACGACGAATAATCGCCCCAGTCACCTTAACATCCAGGAAATAAGAGTAAACCTGGATCAACACGATTGATCGAGGTTTTATAAATATTATTCCTGATCTCCGAGTCGTAAAAACCGATCAAATCAATTAAAAAAATTGTGACTTGAAAGGGATTTGAACCCATAACAACTTATACCCTGAGATATTACGCTAGTCTTGAATGAATGAATAGATAATGATAATCGATAAAGTATAATTATAATTATATAACGATATTGTGAATCTAGATCATTAATAAACAAAACACATTAGGAAAACGCTATAAAACGTAATAGCGGTGAAATTAATCACCAAGGTTACGAATTGCATATTATTTTCAGCTAAACATATCATTTTTTGATTATCTCAGCAAGCCGTAAATTTTTATAAATTTAATTGATTTATCCTAGACGTATGACTAATGGTTAAATTATCTGTTTGTTAACATGTAATATTTTGTTCATTTACACTTATAAATATATTTTCACCGACAGTAATATAAGTAATAAGTTCTGAAAAAATATTGCCTATTTAGTTTGTGTTGTAGCAATTAGATAATTAGTATTGATTTAATTCAGTGTGGGATTACGTCATTTTTTAATTTCTATAAAATATTAATGGTCTGATTTTAGTAAAGGGTTAATGCAGTCACAAATATTTATCAATAGTGTTGACTTCTGAGAAACTACCTTTTTTTTGAAACCAAATCACTTTTCCACCAAACCAATTTTATTAAAATATATTATTTTGTGACAAATAGCAAATTATATAGTATTAATCGTATTGCAAAGTAAAATTTACAGTATTTAATAGTTGATTTATATAAGTAGGGGTTGATATGTGTTTTAATTAAAATAAAAATAAATTGTTGAAGGTTTAATGTGGTATTCTATGGTGACTGGGAAAGGCCAATGAGCTCTAGGCCAAGAGGAGGCTTTAAAAAGACGACGTTGTGTGAAGGAGGATCTCCGTGTAATAAAGCCACAGGCCCAAAGAATAATCCACCAAGTCTTTTTCAACCCCTCAACAGATCTACTTTTACAGACTACCCCCGCTACTGCTTTCATTCATTCATATAAATTTCCCTGCCGTCCCTTATGCGTTTTATTGCTTCTCAATCGCTTTACTGCATCATACCTCTTCACCGCTCTTTATTTGCGGATTCTGTGATCGCATTTTTGTATTAACTGTAAAAAGGACGAAAAGAAATATATTATAAAAGATATGCCTTAATAGAAATAATATTTGGCTGGTCATTGAACGACTACAAATCAAATAGATTTCATTTAAGAGTACATTTATATTAATTAATAAATACGCCCCGAGGGGCTTTTTGAGAATGTTTTAGACACAAAAACGTGTTAATTAATTGTCTGTCGGTGATCTTTACTAGTTGCACAGGTTACCGACTTAATAATCTCCTCAGTATTTACCTTAAAATCAGAGTAAACCTTGATCAAAGTAATGATCGAGATTTTACTCAGCAACTTGAGCGGGATTTGAACCCACGATAATAGTATTTTTATCTTGTTTGAGAGGGTTTTTTAGACACAACAACGTATTAATCCACTGTCTGTCACCGACTTAAATACAGAAAATCAGAGTGAATCTGGATCAAGACGATCGATCGGGATTTTATTAATATTTTACTCAGCAACTTAAGCGGAATTTGAACCCATGATAGTATGTTTACCCACTTACTACTAAACTTTATTTTGTATAGTTATATAAAATATGATAAAAATATACCTTAGCCTATATAACAAAAGAGTAATAAAATATAAATCCTCAACAATTTTTTTCATGCTATGACAAGCCATGGCTAATAATGGAAAAAATATTTTTAACAATTTGTATAATCTAAAAGAATTTTTTTCGTAATTTTATTTTACTATAATAATTTTCCCTTTCATACTTAAAAATATGATAATCGGATATCGGACATTGTGTTGGATTTTCTATACTACATTGTATTGAATAAAAAATATCATTAACTTCAAAATTATTCTTCAAGCAATATTTTTTAGAAAAAAACAACTAGTTTCGTATTATCAAATTTACAGGTCACCGACAGACTTACAAATCACCTTACAGTCTAGGAAATCCAAGTAAACCTGGATCAAGACGATCGATCGGGATTTTATTAATATTATTCCCGATCTCGTCGTAATAACCGAGCAAATCATTATTTTTTTCTTGAGCGGGATTTGAACCCATGACCAAAAATGTTTAAAAAGCCGATACGTTAAAAAAAATAATCTAAAAGCTATCAATAAATAAAGTTTCATATTTATTGTGAAAAAAATGATGGCATTTTTATGTACCCCTGTTAAACATTAAAGCCGCAATGGATATTTATAGCCAAAGCGTAGGTTTATTTTTTGATGTGAAAAGTATCTTCGGAATTGGAATAAGCAAGCTCTAAATGAAATTACTTATATATTTGATAATTAGTTAAATTCTATGTAGTGTGTTCTTTATAAGGGAAATGCTAGTTCTCGCTGTTTTCTCTGAAAGATTTCCTTCCTTGGATTATTTATGTGCGTAACAGATTCAATTAGAGAATATCGAGATATGTTAATTGAAAAAATACTATTTATATGTTGAAATAAAATATTATATTTTCCTAGGGATAAGGACAGATTAAGAGTCATAATTCATTTTGCTGATAGTAAACTTATTAAAATAAAATAAATACCTGCAAAATAAAATATAAAAAAATGCACTAAGGCTCATGGCTTATTGCCATGCTCAAAATATATTCTTTATAACTATTTAATTGCAAGTCAGATAAATAAAATCAAACATGCCTCGAAAAAACATTCATTCTACCAATAGAGTTCCATAACTGATATTATTTTAAAGAATAAAGTTTAAAAATCACCCAACACAAATTTGGTTTACTAAGTTTTTAAGCATTATATTTTTTTGTTATCTTTGCTTTTGTTGCTGTTTATAAATTTGTCGATGGGTTTATATATTTTTTTCCAATATTTTCTATAGTTTACTATTACTCATGTCAAATTCAACTAACATTTCTATATAAACAATAAATAAAAATATTTACATATGTTTTCTGTATACTAATGTCTACATAATACCTAAGATGCATTGTTATATCAGCAATTGTATTAACTCGTAAATACTTTATAAATTAATAAGGTTGTGGAGATCCCAATTAAAAAAAAAGTATTTTTATCCAAATTATTTTTGGACGTTATCAGCATATATGTACACACTTTATATTTATATTATGTTGGGATTCGGTAAAATTTGTATGAATTTAACCTGTTGGAAATCACTTATACTTTTACAAAGTCACCGATAAGTTTTTTAATTATTTTTTAAACAGTCAATTCGCTCAGAAAATAAATATATTATACTGGATTGGAGTGACTTGATTTAAACCTTTCGTTTTAAATAAACATAATTATGTATGTGTGTATACTACAGGTAGAATTATGTTTCGGGTAATAATTTAAGCAATTGTTCTTATTAAAAAGATCTTCACATATTTTATTAACTCTAAAAGGACTGTCTTAATTGGAATACTCAATAGTAAGAGTCGGTTGTGTGAAAGGAGACGAAGCAGAAGGTGGCATCCATTCCGATTGTTCTTTGACTAATTACTCGACTGGAGGGCGAGTTGCCGTGAAAGGGAGAAATGAATTCGGGTAGGGAATAAAAACAGACTCGCTTCACCATTATTCCTGTACAAATTGGTTTGCTTTGAAAATTCAAAATGAACATCCCGGTCGTCGCTTTTTGCCAAGTCACACGACCTTTGGCCTCACAATATTGGATTTGACTTGATTAACAATCCTTCTATTCCATCCAAGCATCGCCATTTTTATACTGAGCACCGTCTCGACGTCTAATTAATAAACAGCGTATTTGTGTGATTTACAAATGGATTTTATTAAACCACCCTTCTGCATCCCCCTTAAATTATCTCCGTTCAAACTTTCTATTGATTATACTTTATCATTGATATTTTGAGAAAATGTATGATAATAATATAAAATTGTAAGTAAACTATATATACATCCATAGAAACAATTTTATTTTTATGAATCATCACACCTACAATTAAATTAGAGGCAATTGAAGAATCACTGAAAGAATAATAAGAATGAGTGAACTTACATATAAAAGTCCGTATTTATCTTAAATATTTATTTTATTATATTTATCTATGAAATAATATTGTTATATATTTAATGGTTTTTATGAAATGGGGAAAATTTAAATAGTAGCGGTTGGATTATTGTAAACTGTTAAAAAGTATAAAAAAAACACTTTATATGTACTTCTAAACTACTAAAAAATATTAGACAATATACAGTGTAGACTTGAATTAAATGAGAATATTTTAGGGAGGGTATCGTAATAATAAGTGAATAAAAATATTTAATATTAAAAAAATACTATAAATAAGAAGTTTCTTTCTGTGAAGTACACAGTAGTGAATTTTGCGAATGTATTGTGTCTGTTAAATACGTAATTAATATATTTAGTTTTTAAATCATGATATTTAATATTTTTTTCGCTTATATTTGCGATAAGCTACTATCCCCAAAAATATTTTCAGTTAATTTATGTAAAAAAAATACAGCATCACGTTTTTATGAGTAAGTTGTCTCGTTCATCCAGTATCTTGCATATTTTTTTTAAATTATGCCATTAATATAAATTATTTATATATAATAATATAAATAGTTTTATTTGGTGAGGTTTCGTTCAATATTTAAACACACTGCCAACTTTGAATAATTTATAAATTTAGTTTGTATAAATGGCGCATTGCGAATTCTATAATGGCCGAAAGTCAGACAGTATTGAGAGATGGCAAAGCAGGTGTATAGTTTATCTGAAGTCATGTTTCGTATTTGATTGAGAACATAAAGCCTCTTGTTTTATGGGTGAAATTTGAAACCGAACTACCGGATATAAGAACGACCGAACTTCGAAACATTTAAGTCGAAAATCAAAACTTCTCACTACCTGAACGTGTTTCTGAACTACGCCATATAAACTGAGGGGATTTAAAATAGTTTTTATGGTCCGTTTGAATTTTTCATATGATTTATAATAATACTATGTGTGCTTGTGAACAAATACAGTTATAATTTGAGTTATATACCTGTACGGAAATTAAAATACGGCCATTCAATGCACTTAACGTCGTCCAAGCCGTTAGTTGACTCCTCACCTTTACACTATAACACCTGCTTCTAATTAACTCGTTATACACCTTCACATACCGTAGATAATATGAGGATATTATGTAATATTAACAATTTTTCTTTGACTGATTGCTTGGAATATGATTTGATTGGTATCGGTGTTTATAGGTAAAAGTTCTATTCGAATAAAAGTCCTGACCCGTAGACGAAGCCACTGACCTAAAGTAAATCCTGGTGACTTCAGCTATTACGTGAGTTGAACCTGCATCAGCTAATATGGAACCTGATTCAAATATAAATTTTATAAAACACACAGCCGAAGATTAATAAACGTATATATACATATATTTATATATATATATATATATATATATATATATATATATATATATATATATATATATATATATATATATATATATATATATATATATATATATATATGATATATATATATGAAGCGTGTAAAGGGTATATTATTTATTTTATATTCGAAGGGTTGCCTACATAAAAAGTATTTTAATTTCCTTTCGGCTTGTTTGTATATACATTTTTTTTTCATTCAGATTGTTTTGTACAATATAATTCCCGAAGGATGAGCTTACGGTTTACTGGCGCCAAACTTTCGAAATATCGATATAATGAGATTAGTAGCTTCCATTTTTTTACACAACATTTGTAATTGAATTATTCGACTACTTTGTAAATAAAGTCTCGCTTCGGATTGTTTATCGAGCCTTTATTTATTATCTCGATAAAGATTTCCACTGATATATTTTTTTTAATAAAACCACAATGATGTGGTTTGAGAATTTCAGTAATATGAGCTTAAAATATCATACGGTTTATGTAATTGGTTTACACGATCTGTTAATGATTATGAAATTTCGCAAATGAATGTGATAAGTATTTTCATTACATAGTATTAATGATGTTTGATTAACTACGGCCGTTTTAAATAAAAATAATAATATGTATAAATAATTCTGATTTAAAAAAATTAATCCGCAAATTTCTGAAAATATTAACTCAGGAATAAAAATAGTTAAATATGAACATTTAAAATTAAATTTATGAATTTTATCGCAAGATTGAATAAAAAAATATCTGTTTTAATAAAAATACTAAAACCTTAACTTTTAATAATAACTGTGTCCATAGTTCAAGTCAAGCTTGGGATTCCTAGGCGTGCGTCGCCGTAAACGTACATCGTAAAGACGGTAATAGAGTTGCTTTGCTGTACTTTTAGTACTATAGGTTTTTTGTTAATTAGTGCCTCGCCCGAGGCTCAGACGAAGCATTAACTAACAAAAAAGCGATAAAAAGTGTAGCTAAAAAACTCTACTATCGTATTTACTTTGTACTCCATTACTTTAGTAGTGACCACATTTAATTCCGCTAATAATAAAATACAATGTTATTCCTTATTAATGTGAATAAAGTGTATGATGTATTTTTTGCTCCCTTGAAAATATTCTCACTGATTAATCCCATAACTAATAACCTTCCCATTTTTAAAAGTATATTTTTTATTGTTGTAACAAAAATGAGTATTTATAGTCTCCATGTTTCCAATTTAAATAATTCCGCATTGGCGCGTTCAATATTCATATGATGCCATTTTGAAATTGGTCGTTTTTCAGTTGGTCCTCAACCCTATACAGTGAGCTTCACACAATTTATCAAAGGATAAATAATGTATGTATGTGAAAGGATATTGCGACAGTATCCTGGCAAAGAGACAAGCGTGTAATAAAAGTATGGAATATAAATGCAAATCAACGATCCGGTAATTATTATTCATCCAATACTGGCAAACAAACAATACTGGCCGATTGTCTACACAGTGAAAGGGTGGAGGGTTAATCCACATGAAAAAGATGCTTTGTTCACTGCTTATTAAGTCTTTGCCTTTGATAATCTTGATTTTGTAAGTAGAATACGAAAATATTATATTATTAATACTGATAATTTTCTACACACATATTTAAATTAATTATTCTGTTCTACTACTCCTTTAATGTTTAATAGGAGATCTGTATTCTTATTGAAAGTTGAATATGATCTAACCTAGACTGATTCATTTATATATTTTATAACTCAATATTATCTCTCATTATAAATAAAATGAAAATTCTCTTGTTAGTTATATCTTAAAAGAATTATATTATTCTCTGTACACTTGAGTCTAATTTCTAAGACGCATTGTATTATCGATCAAAACTTTATAATAAAATAGTAAATTATTCATATAAATATATTTTTTATGGAAAAAATATTTTAACCTATAATGATAATTCCCCCAACAAGATCTGGTTTGAAATGATTTTTATAAATTTATTTTAATTAAAATATTACAATCAACTTAACAAAAATAATCTTTAAACGTAATTGACATATTTGAAGATATGTTATATTTTATTTAAGAAAAATTGATTAATGTGTATTAATTATATTATATTTTGAAATAAAATCGAATACTAATGACTTGGTGTTAAGGGCACTCGGCCGAAATCCAAGAGACGCGGGTTCAATTCAGGCGTACATTTTATACATTTTATGTAGTGTTCTAATCGGGTTTTTGATTAAATTATTTTTCTTTTTTCAATACATATTGTAACGGATTTTCTTTCTGATTATTAATTGTAAATATTTTTAATTATTCTCAATTTTTTTTATTAAGAGAACACAGTCGTCTGGAATACCAGAGAATCTACATATCTGATGAAGCTTTCTTTGAGGAGGTTTTTATACACAACAACGTGTTAATTGTCTGTCGGTGATCTTAACTATTACTAGTTACACAGGTCACCAACAGAGCGGCTCTGCCCGATTTAATATTCGATTCAGTATTTACCTTAAAATCCAGGTCATTCAATTGATGTTATGCTAGGCGTACGCCGCACATACATCCAAATTGATTTATTTTAATGTTATATTCCTTATGTTTAATCCTATTTACTGATTATCCCACAAAATATAATCGCCTAAGTATTTACCTTACAATACAGAAAATCAGAGTCAACCTGGATCAAGACGATCGATCGGGATTTTATTAATATTATTCCCGATCTCCCAGTCGTAATAACCGATCAAATCCATTTAAAAATTCTTGACTTGAATGGGATTCGAACCTATGAGCACAGTATTAGTAGCCACGCGTCTTATCTCCTGAGCTATCACGCTGGTATCACGCATTTTGATGTAAAGACAGCTATATTTGTATACGCACCAATACAATCAGTTTTGGCACAACTCAGTAACACACTTTTTACACACACCTAAGAAGGTAAATGCCTTATTTATGTAAGTTTCGGTTTGTTGGATTTGTATGAAATTAATGATGATAGTTTGTTACAGAAGTTCACTAACAGGTTGACCCTAGCCTGCTTGTTTTAACAATCCATGAAATAAGTAGATCGATTTTTTTATTGTAAGTTTAGAACTGATGACGGTAGATAAAATAATTCAAATCAAGTTGGGATTATCGAATAATTTTAATATTGAAAAACTATTATTGAGGGTAACAATAGTATGCAATGATGAAGGGGAGGATTGTCGTCGGACATAAGCTGGACTTAAGGCCGCGGTACTTTCGATCTAATAATATGTACCCAAGCTTGTAATCTGTAAGGCCCTGAGTCCCCAATAAGCCTTACTAATCCACGCCACGATTGGAACACTTTCCTCCCACATTCACCACCCGCCGCCATACTATTATTATGTATTGTGTGTGTTTGCTTTGAAGCTCATCATGTAAATATACTTATTGTCCGTCGACACTCACTATAAATTTTATTATTACAATTTCTTTATTATGCAAAAGTTTTCACATTGATTGATAGAACAATACATCTTTGGAAATAGACTTAGGTGTACAGAGTGTTAACATCTTTTTACCTATAACTAACATGAGAATGTTTTATTTTAATTTGACATGAGTAATAGTATTTAATTATAGAAAGAATGGAAAAAAAATGAAAACCCATTTACAAATTTGAAGATTAATAAATAATAACAACGATAAAAGCAATATTAACAAAATAGTTACAAAATATAATGCTTAAAAACTAAATAACAGTTGGTTTGCGTAAAACCAAATTTGAGTTGAGTGGATTATTATCAACTTACAGTTTATTTTTTTAAGTAATATCAATTCTGGTAGTCTTATGATGGGGTTAGTTGGGAAGTTAGTCATTTTAGTGTTATGTTTTTTACTCAAATCTGCGATATTTGATTTGATCATTTTTTACTTAATGTCCTCGTGGACTTCTTTAATAAATGTGCCAGGTTCAAGATCTAAGGCCATCTTAAGACACTTGTTTTGGACAATTTGGATTTTATTGATATGGATTTGTGCCACAGTAGACCAAGCTGGGCATCCATACAAGAGAATCGGTCTGATAATCGATTTATATCACTATAAATAAATAAATTATATACACACTGACTCATACTATATTTTATTCCCAATGAAAAGTCTCTTACATGTTGCTTGGTATTTATTTTAAGTGTTTTCTGGGCTTAGTGTCAAGATGTTAGTGTTGTAATGGGGATTTGGGTTGGTGAAAATTACACCGTGGTGAAAATGTGTGTCGAATACCAATCAGATTGTAACACGAGAAACTAGAACCACTTTTCATGTCATTCCCAATCTAATCACTACACAACATGAAGGTTTTCCTGTCTTCTCTATTGTTAATGAGGACACTGGTTTTTATTTAGGTAGGTACTATAATATCAAAAAATATACTATTTATTAACTAAGTATTTTTTAAATGTAATCTTGGTTTTAATATGGAATAAAATTGATATATAAGTGATTAATTTAAGGAATTTATCTTAAGTAAAATCCTCATTGCTGATTTATTATACATATACATTACAACTTGCAAAAATTTATATAGCATTTTAAAAAAAAAATCTTGAAGAATGGTTAATTTTGATTTATATATTGAATGTCTTTAATTCAATACAGTGTAGTATAAAAAAACCCGACAAAATTGGCCGATTTTTATATTAGGTATAGTATTAATAGGGAAAATACAATAGAAAAATGAAAATACGAAAAAAGTTTTTTTAGATTATATATATAAATTTTCAAATATTAGCGTCGCGTCGGATGTCGTGGCAAGAAAAAAATATTGAAGAAGACGAGAATAAAGTCAAAGAGGATTTATATTTTAATACCCTTCTGTTATAATGACTAAGGTATATTATTTTTATATTTTTAATAACTAAAGAAAAGGTAGTATAAGACAATAACTATAATTACCAGCAAAGAGGCTAAAAATATTATTATCATAGGTCCAAATCCTGCTCAAGTTGCTGAGTAAAATATGAATAAAATACCGATCGATCGCCTCGATCCAGGTTCACTCTGATTTCCTGTATTGTAAGGTAAATACTGATTATTAAGTCGGTGACATGTGTAACTAGTAATAGTTAAGATCACCGACAGACAATGAATTAACACGTTGTTGTGTCTAAAAAAACCCTCTCAAACAAGATAAAAATACTATTATCGTGGGTTCAAATCCCGCTCAAGTTGCTGGGTAAAATCTCAATCATTGTTTTGATCCAGGTTTACTCTGATTTCCTGTATTGTAAGGTAAATACTGATTATTAAGTCGGTGACCTGTGAAACTAGTAATAGTTAAGATCACCGACAGACAATTAATTAACACGTTGTTGTGTCTAAAAAACATTCTCAAATAGCCCCTCGGGGCGTATTTATTAATAATAAATATTAATAAAATACCGATCGATCGCCTTGATCCAGGTTTACTCTGATTTCCTGTATTGCAAGGTACATACTGATTATTAAGTCGGTGACCTGTGTAACTAGTAATAGTTAAGATCACCGACAGACAATGAATTAAGAAGTAATATGGTAAATATCTTACTTGGCTAATAAAAAAATGTTGAATGAATATCTTGAAACTACACTACCCCTATATTAATTAAACCGAGCGTTTACTCTGTCTCTTAAGAAAGATTAATGTTAAATTATTCGTCGTTATATAGTATATGTTATAAATGCACTTGATAAGGACGTCATTGACAAAGTGAGCATTTAGTCGGTGTATAGTTGGACGAATGAGGGGTTCTGTGGTTATTCGAGTGGAGGTTTTAAAAGTAGAGGAGAGAAGTTTCATTAGAGAGCAGCAGCGGACTACGGTTACTATTATAGGGTTGTAGTGCAAAAAGAAGTGAGTCTGCTTTGTGAAAGAACGAGGGGATGTTGTTTAGCAACTTGTTGCTCCTAACAAATTGCTATCTAGCCACTGCACAAAGAATAAACCACTACATACAACTATTGACGACAACTATCACTCATTTATAGTCATACAATATTATGGAAACAGTTCAATCAGTCTATCCTTATCCCTATAATTTAATATCTTCACTTGAATATTATTAAGTACAAGCAATGAGCTATGCCAATAATACTTGTAAAGATGATATAGCAGGCACAGATGAGGCCAGACAAATTGGCAGGTACCAAAGGTTTCGTGTGTCAGCCGCTTGGGGCGCTGCTTCTATCACCTTGCTAATTCAAATTCTATTAATTGTACATGTATTCGTGACCAGGCATGTTCGAATGTATGACGTATTACTGCATGGCGCTTCTATAGATAAAAGTTCATTGCGTACAAGTATTTAAGATGCATCACTCTGTCATATGGATTTCTTGAATATTTATTGACGGCTTGGACAATTAAAGTATAATTATTTAATAATTTAATAAAAAATCCCATTAAATCATTAGGTACACTGAATTCAAGTGTATTAAATGGAAATACTTTATGTATTTTTTTTATCGAAATCACCAATACGAGTCACTGTTAAAATCACAAAAAAAATATATGATTATAAATACTTATTAAAGGGTTTGAATCCACTTTATTTAAATTTTTTACAACAAATGTTCTCTGTATGCCGTCTCACTTACCCTCAGTTTTAATTTACCGGTTCATTTTTGATTGTTTCAAAAATGTCATGTTTATAAAACACGCCACAGGTTGATTTTTTCATGCACTGCAAATACACATGAGTGTTTTTCAACAGTGTGCTTTGTAGATGAATTTGTTTAATTGAGATAGCAATTTTATTTCACTATATTATGAGTATAATGAGAATTCAGATGTGCATGTTATTTTTTTTGCTACGATTTTATTGACTTCTCGACGATTCTCTTGATTAAATTTTCATACAATTTCACATGTATTGACATAGAAACAATCCAGAAGCCAAGTCGTACAGTAAGAACTTTTTACGTGATAAATAAACGGAATAAACGTAAACTTTATTGAGACAGTTTACTCTTTCATTGTCTGCTTGACGACTTTTTTTTCGTTCTTGCTGATATTAAGCCACATGTTTTCAGCTCCTGAAACAAATACGTGGGCAATCAAATTGTTTTCATCTTGTTTATATGTCTAGTCCGACAATCGTTTTGTTTTTATTATCATATAATATAAACTATAGAACAGACTAACAGCTAAGACGTATTAGTGAAAGTATAATAATTTCATAATATCGTTAAAATACAGTCGATAAAATAAAATCGTAAATTCCTATAATTTATTATTAATAACAGAAACATCCAGGGCTTTACCACTTAAAAGAGTAAAAAAACATTTGAAGCAAAAGTCGTGTATTTTATTTATTTCACAATTTGAAAAAGAGTAAATAATTTAATATTTTAGTGGCTGGGTGGAATAAGGGCGTATAATGAAATAATCGGCTTCGAGATAGTCAAATAAAAATATTCTTAATAATTCTAATATGACAAGTATTTTCTTTGGCAACAGGTTAATTCTCAAAACTATATAACAAACGATAATTCTACATAAAGCCATAGAGAATTTTTAGTTTCTATACAAAAATTAATTTTACGGGAATATGGCGTATCTCGTTATTCCACACGTATTTTAAGAAGTTAAACCAATTTATTTCTAACAAAATGTAAGTGATGATTTGTTACCTATTAATTTAATAAATAATATCTTTGGGTAATCCATTATACCGAGTAAAATTACATATATTATACAAAAATCGGATTATTTTCTGTTAATCAACCATCGATATTATTATAGGTATACATATTTTTTTATTTTAATTAAAATAGAGAGATAGAGAATTTTGAGATTATTTATAAAAGTCATTTTATGGAAAAGTGATGGTTAATTATCTTTTAATTTAATATATAATATATTTGGGTTATCGATGATAGCGAGAAAAATTACATATATTATACAAAAATCGGATTATTTTTAGGTGTATACATATTTTTTAACATTAATTATAATTCATCTCAATTGTTTGTTAATATTTATTCTCTGTATTGTCTGCTGAATGCAAATTCTAAAAATATAACAAATGAAATGTTATTAATAAATATTTTAAAACATTCGGGTAGGTATATGTTGTATATATGTTGTAAAATAAACTCTGGAAAAGAGTTATTTTAAAGGATCTTTGGTGCTTGTGGTGGTGGTATATGAATAGACTTTCAATCACAGGCTGTTTATTAAAACCGGCGAGGGATAAATTAATCGATATAGCAGAATAACAAGGATGAGGTAGTCTCGTATTTGTTTGAAGTAATAAAAAGTGGAGTATGATAGAATATTCTGGTGGAATAGAGTATAGTATCCGGATAAAGGTACACACAATGGCAAGGAAGGCCAAAGTGCAAAGGTGCAACTAGAAGGCTTTACTATTTCAATGGACGAGCTGAGCAATGCATTTGCATATTGCTTTGTCACTCCTTATACCAATCACTAACTTTATACTCCTTTTTGAATTTATTTTACATTATATTGCATACTCACACATATGACACCCCGAAGACTAAGCCATTTGCATTATAGTGAATAATCTAAAATATCTGCTCTTTGCTGTGATAGAATATGAATGTGTATATTATTACTAGAACCGCCTTGTGGCTCAGTGGTTAGTGTAACGGATTCGTGAGTGAAGACTCCCGGGTTCGATTCACGGCACCGGAGTCACTTGGTAGATCTAGCTTAGCAAACTAGATCTTAAGTACTCATTGCTGTGTGGTGGCCTGGGAAACCATCTCTACTATATTCTCCCGTAAAAGGCCACGGCCTGGCCGACCCCTTATAAAGGGACTCCCGTCAATAGGGAAGGCGTCACGATATTTATTTATTTATATTATTACTATAGCTATATTCAATATAATAGTGTAATTAGAGTGTGCGTGCGGTGCGTATGCGTATATACCAATGCTGTCAAGCTCTAGTCTATCCGTATATGCACCAATATTATCAGATCTAATTCACTCTTATTGAATACGGCCGCAACATCTAAATAATGATCACCTCAGTAATGAACACTTTTTTATATAAACAATAGTAAAATTGATTTAAGATGACTTGTGTCTTCATTTATTGAGTAATAAATAAATAATTTTAATTGGAAAAGGAAACATCTTATAGGAACTACTTACAGCTATTATTCAAAATTGAATTAAGTTACATATTCGATCAACATATTAATTAAATATTTGCATTATTGTTTTTAGGTCTAACGATATTGACTACAAATTTTCTGTAAAACCGATTTTTTTCGTCATTTGTACGCAATAAATCTCAAAAGTAAAAAATACGAAATTCGCTCAATAAATGAAATCTTATAATAAAAGGACAAATTTACAGCTATTATGCAAATTTCAATTAAGTTCTATATTCGATCAACGTATTAATTTATAATAATAAATATGTATCATTGTTTTTAATCCAACTATTTGACTAATATTTGAAGTCATTGACTATTATTAAACTGAATAATCTCTCAATATTATCTCTAAAACTCGTAATACTATCCAAGTTAAAACAATACATTGTGTGAAAAATGTTATAGGATTTTCATGGATGCTGAGCTGAGCTCACAAGCTGAAGTATATAATTCACCTTTTACTGAAATCGTAAATTTAATCAAAATTTCTATGGTAAAATATTATGAAATTCAAGTGTGTATTATAATAGACTTGGGGGTGATTAAGCCTATTCTATACGCAATTAGAGGGGCGCGTGTACTATGGGAGTAAATTAATTTAATTATAAGGAATCAATTAATATCATATTAATAACCTCCATCAACTAGGCTTCCTACTCTCGTTGCCTGTTTCATTATATCATCTTATAATTTACTTATTTGGCTTTCTGTATATTTTAGTTCAGCGATCAGCACTAATTAGATACTCAATTTCGATACAAAATATCACCGAATATAGTAAACGGTATTGTAAAGTTTGAATGTAATTCAGAACATTTTACACGGAAAACAGCTTTTGGTCTGTATCTCTTTATAATAGTTTCTCCTCACTTCTATTGTTGAAGGTCCTATTAGGTAAGCTCCTTTAAAAGTTACAAAGACAAGAAACAATCCGTAAAAATTAAACATGTACGAAGAATTTTAATAAGATATATATATTACAATTGATTTATTATGAATAAGTTTTTACAATGATCGATAGAACAATACATCTTTGGAAATAGACTTAGGTGTGCAGAGTATATAAATCTTTTTACCTATAACTAGCATGAGAATGTTTTATTTAAATTTGACATGAATAATAGTATTAAATTATAGAAAGAATGGGGAAAAAATAAAAGCCCACTCACAAATTTGAAGATTAATAAATAATAACAAGAATAAAAGCAATATTAACAAAACAATTATAAAATATAATACTTAAAAACTAATTAACAGTTGTTTAGGATAAAACCAATTATGAGTTGAGTGGATTATTAGAAATTTACATTTTATTTTTCAAAAATAATATGAGTTAATTTTAATAAGATGGTATAAAATAATGTGTATGGGGATGTAGATATATTTGGCCGAAAAAAGGAGCAGAAATATTGATAATATTTATTAAAAATACTTAATCAGCCAACCAGCGAAACTGATCTCAACGTCATATAACCAAGATCGAAATCGAAGCGGGACTTTTGCCCCATAATATTTGGAATTCAATAATTTATATTGTTAAATAGGCGTGTTGTTGTATTACATTTAGAGGTTGAAGCGGACAAAAAGCTTCTTGGTCGAGTTTTAACAATGCTTCAAGCAAGAACGAGCACTTTCATACAAGCAAAGGTAAAGGCTTTAATTTTATTATTCTTCAAGTTGCACACACAATATAAATTGATAATTATACGTGTGTCATTGTTTTGAAAGCGGTGGAGTGTATTTTATCTGCAGTATTTGGAAGGAAGTATTGAACAATGGGTGGTAAAAATACAAAAGGCACCAAAGTGAACAAAATGCAGTGTGATGAGAATCTACTTTATCGGTTTTGTAGAATCCAACTTCCCATCGTATTCGCATCGGATTGAGAAAAATTTCATCACACAGTATATATAATGCAAGAAAAATGAGATTATATTATTGATATTGATTTGTATTATATGGTGAAATAATAATTGAATAACTCAATTAATATAAATCAAGGGAAAAGGACTAGCCAATCTATTTGACTATAAATTTGACCAGATTAAAATATATTTATAAAAATCCAACCGGTTTCGGATCTTCTAGTACCCGGAAATTCATAATGTAGATTTTACATATTTAAAAAAAATATGCCTAACTTTTCCAGTAAGTGTTGGTTTGTTAATATTTAATATGATTTTAAGTGTTATAATTTTTTTCAAGAACTATTTACTATTTATTATAAATCCATGATGTGGACATAAAATTTTACTCGATAATGTAGAAACAATACATTCATGCTCTTGATCATCATTGTCATTATAAAACCTAGTCCAAGTGGGTGTAATGAAGTGATTTGACGTAATCGAGTTCTATAACGATTTCCTTTATAATTTTGCTTTATTATTTGAATATTGTATGATTTTATTTCAACTCTCTGATATGTAGACAAAACATTATTTATGATATAGGTATATTATAATGTTTTAAAATTGTTCTGTTTATATTTGAAAATTCAAATACAATAATATATTTTACCACAAAATAAATCAATATGTATAATAATAGAGCACTGCATTCAGCAATTAAAAACTATTTTTGTCATCCTCTTGGCTGTGGTTTGATCAATATATATATTTTGTTTAATATAGGATTAGGTATAAATAATTTGCTGTTTGATAATCTATTTTAGTTGGTTGATATGTGAAGAGATTGGGTTATTAATAAATATTATTAATTTAATTAATTGAATTATTGCAAAACTATTTACTTTACACCTGTTTGAATATATTTATACATTCACCAGGTATCTTTTATGTTAATAATTTTAAATAAGCGTTTGATATAGATGGTAACAGACACATTGATAAGTATGCATCGAAATCAGATTTATTTTTTATACTAAACCAATTGTCGTATAGGTAGAGAAAAGCGAGTCGGCTCCGCCAGAGCTAAGAAAAGTGAATAAGTAAAGGCAGCTGAAACGTCGTACATCCGCCTGCAGATTGTCGCAGTTTTAAAATCGAACTGCTGAAAATCTAACCGACTGTAAAGGAACGAACTGAAGGTGGCTGAAAATAAAAAGAGGACACCGACATCGAAGAAGAAGGCGAAGAACCTCCGGGGAAATGTGCGGCGCATTGTGAACAGGTGCGACAAAACGAATACCGGAACAAACTTTCAATTTTCTTAAATAAAAGCCGCCTTTGGTCCCCCGAGCACCTTTTAAGTGTCTGATTTGGAAAGTAGATTTTTTAGTTCCCTGAAAAATATCCCCCAGAGATACCCTAATATAGTACCCGGTTACATTCACGCACATTATTGACTTTGTATCTTGACGCATGCATCGAGTAATTTAACCGAAGCACCTTCACATAATTCAGGTGGAGTTAGGTATGGTTGAGAGTAGAAATTTTTTTTATTATACAATTTCTTTTTAAATATAATTTGCATACAATGTTTTGATACATTATGATTAGATGTTACAATATTAAGTTTATAGACAAAGTCTTTTACTTATTCTAATACGGAGTACAATCAATTGATATTTAATATAATTAATAAGTGATAACCTAATTTATGGGAAAAAATACAAAATCCCACTTGTAGAGCTACTAATATATTATATAATATATATAATTATATATATATATATATATATATATATATATATATATATATATATATATATATATATATATATATTATATATATATCATTAATGACTGTGGAGACAGACAAAATCAAATGTGTTTGTGAAAAAATATATGTTAATGGATTTTTATGAAATGTCATTCAAAAATTTCAGTGGTAATTTAAAGTTTCGCTTATTTGAAACATATTTGATTTTGTTAGCATTTTGTATTAATGAGTTAGTGGAGAAGTTAACCATTTTGTCATAGTGTTTATTGCTTAAGTCATGAATCTCTCTAAGGTACGTTCCAGGACCCAAGTTTAAGAGTAGAACATGTTAGTCTTAAAAAAATACCATTAATTAGCAAATAATCATTAAATTAGTTAAAAGTGGTGTGATTTAGGTAAAAATGTTGAATTTTGTTAGGCTCTTTTAGCTTCTCCAGAAACAACTAAAACCGCGCCTAATTAAACTACATAAATTGTTTGATTTTTTTTTTAAATTTTTACTAAATTATTTATTTTATTTCAAAAATCTGTTATTTAAATCCATTTTGATTCCAAATGAAAACTGTATTTAATTACATTTAATATAATTTAATGTGAGTGAATTAAATTTTTCACTACCAAATGACACACACAGATGAGAGTCATGGTGTTTTTTGTCAGATGCTTCAAAAATATTGTTAGGTGTTGACTTGGGACAAATCGTGAGTTTCCGCGTTGTTGATTGGTGGGGTGGAAATTATTTTAAAATTTGTAAAACCGCAAAAATCATTAATCTTGGTCCAAAGACAGGGACGATGTCAAGTGCACAAGTCCCGATGAATGGTTGGCCACTTTGTTTTGTTCGACCTGACAGAGATTTCTCCTCATACACTAAATTATATTAATACACTTGATAAAGTATTAGTAAGTGATTTTTAAAAAACCTTGTTCCATCACAAATGAAGTGAGATAAAATTGTTCTCAGTAATTATTGTGTATATATTGCTACGCCATCGTAGAAGATCGATATATTCGTAGGCATATATTTTTCCATGTATTTTTATAAACAAAAACGTACAATAACAATTGTTTATTTTTCTTGAATAAATCGTTTTTAGTATTTCAAAGCAAGTGTTTGCATGAAGATAATAGAAAAAGACCAACCTGAATTATATACCGTTGCATACTTTAAGAGCCTGGGTCGTTTTGAAAAGATTTTCAGTTTAGTATATTAAATGAACGATATTTATCTTTGCCATGTTTTATATTTTTGCATTATATTACTTAAATTTGTTTAAGAATATTAAAAAAAGTGATTATATCTTGATTATTTATTTTATAAATTGGTTTTTGATTTCTTATTAAAATTTCTGTTTTCTTATATTCAACCACTGATTTTGAAATAAAATGATTAAAATTAGTAAAGTAGTAATAAAAATAGTAGCTATTAATATAATAAAATATAAAATATGTTTTTTTTAACAAAATTTCGATAAAAAATAAGCAATAGAATTTTTATCTTTCTTCATCTGTGAGGAAAAATATCAAAAAGTTGAAAAGTATAAAAGTGTCCAGAGGTAGAGCACTTTTACCTATGTTTATTTATAATATTTTATAATTTTTCTGTAGAAATGAGAAATTGAGTAATTAATTAATTGAATATCTATTAATTCGCGTGTTGAATATTTTCAATAAAATAGTTTCTCGATAATAAAATAAAAATATTAATATTTATACTATGTTGAGATGAATAGTACGAGGATAAATGTTGAGGGGAATTTTTTAAAATAAACTAAAAAATATGTAGGAAAGGTTTTATCAGACTTAAAAAAAAATTATATAGCATAATAGAAAATGGATTTAAATAAAAATTAAACAAAATTTTAGAAAGAATGGAAATATTGACTTCATTTTCTCAATCGAAAAAATTAGTTAAGCAAATCAAAGAGAATTTTTTTAAGTTGCTCAAGGACAAGGGGTTAGATTGTCGAGGATGTATTGTATGTATTTTTTATGTAATTTTTCTTTTAGGAAGGTTCTTTAAAATACATACCCGTTTGTGATTTTTTTACATTAATTATTTTCATGATAAATAGTATCAGATAGGGGTTAATATTTCCAAGCTGAGGGGGATGGCGATGGCGTATTTTCGACGCCATTAATTCAACGAGGCCGCGGCTTAACTCAGCGCATAAAGGAATACATTGTCGGCGTGCTATTTGTCACTTTTAATACAATGATACATTACGAAAGTGCTCCCCGGCCCTTTTTGATAAACCGTAATTTTTACCAGTGGCTTTCATTGTTTCAAAATTCCCAGCCCTCTGTTCTATTATGTATTTTTTTCTCATTGTTTCACTCTGCCGGCTGTTGGATATGTGGAGATGGGTGGACGTTATGTTATTATCTCAATCAACGTTTTGAGATAATACAACAAAACAATCATTAAAAAATCCTGACAAATTGAAGCCTTTGTCCACACTTTGAAATTATTTAACACAAGTCTCTCTCTCGCTTAGATCAGCAATACGTTTGCAATCATAAATTAAAATTATTTTATAGTCCAAGTGGGTGTGACGAAGTGCTTTAGCGTATTCGATCACTGTAACGAATCCTGTTATAATATTGCTTTTTTTATTATACTATTTTAACCATGATATTTCCACAAAAATATGTATTTTTAACCCACATTTATCGTACCTATTATACATACAATATATTATATGCATGGAACAAACTAT
Source organism: Agraylea sexmaculata (assembly GCA_022606485.1). Taxonomy (NCBI): domain Eukaryota; kingdom Metazoa; phylum Arthropoda; class Insecta; order Trichoptera; family Hydroptilidae; genus Agraylea; species Agraylea sexmaculata. The sequence goes on from JAGTTH010005280.1 coordinate 28,446, forward strand.
AAAGTTGAATGCGAATTTCAAAAATAGTTATTTCATCTTATTTTGTTTTATAATATTAAAAGTAAAGTAATAATTTATTATTATTAGAAAACATAATCTTCTTTACTGTAATTGGATTTAAGTATAATGTTCCTTTATTTAAGATTTATAGTTAAATATAAACGCTCGATTCATTTTTTTTTTAATTTTAATTGATTTTATAACGTCAAAATACTTATTAAAGTAAATTGTAACTAATAACACTCTCTAAATATTCTTTAATACTAGCTAGAAAAAGCGTGGCTACAAAAACAAGGGTCATGCATCGGTTTAAATCCTGCTTCAATAAAAAAATAATGAATTACTGTAGAGATTAGTAAAATACCAAACGATAGTCTTTATCTGGGTTTACTCTAAGTTCCTTGAATCTTTATTAAATGGTTGGTGATATGCACAAGTATAATATTTAAATATATCGCCAACAGGTTAATTCAACAATGTTGTGGTTAAAAATAAGATGCTAATATTATTTTTATGACGAAGGTTAGATTAGTTAGGTTAGTTAGACACAGTTAGAAGATTTATGTATGTATGGAGGGATGTTTTTTTATTTGAAATATATAACTTGGTTTTCTTGACTACCTAATACAATAAGTCCGTGGTAAATCTGAGCTCGTTTATCAATGAAGAGATCGATAGACACGAAAGCAAGTTAGTACGGTGTTGAAAGAGTTAAAAATTGGGTAGGTCGGTAGTAAGTAGTCGGTTTACTTGTGAGGGTGATTCATCAAAAGTACCGCAAGCAACATTCCAGTGTGACGGGCTCAGAGTTATTATACTACATAAATAATATGCTCCATAAATTTAACAAGACTTCACCATATTATATGTACTGCCTTCGAATACCGACAATCCAGATTTCAATCATGAACTAGCTGATGAGCCTATTCTGACAATGGACTACCAACCATTATTATCTCTTATCAATAACAACACATAGAAGAAGGGCTAGCTTGTATTTTATACCCAAGTCTTAAAAATAAAATACCATTATTATGTTCAATATTTGATAGAAACACCTCGGGTAGAATAACACATATATATATATATATATTACAATTTCTTTATTAACATAAGTTTTTACATTGATTGATAGAACAATACATCTTTGGAAATAGACTTAGCTGTACAGAGTGTTTACATCTTTTTACCTATAACTAACATGACAATGTTTTATTTAAATTTGACATGAGTAATAGTATTTAATTATAGAAAGAATGGGGAAAAAAAATAAAAACCCATTTACAAATTTGAAGATTAATAAATAATAACAACGATAAAAGCAATATTAACAAAACAGTTACAAAATATAATGCTTAAAAACTAAATAACATAGAATAACACATGGTTGTACATTAATATATATGTAACCAAGGCACAATGAGTATACGCAGTAAAAAGAATTAATAAAATAATTTACATAAATTAACAAACTCTAATAAAATTCAAATTGTCCGTCTTAAGATGGCCTTAGATCTTGAACCTGGCACATTTATTAATGAAGTCCACGAGGACATTAAGTTTAAAATGATCAAAGCAAATATCGCAGATTTGAGTAAAAACTTAACCCGACTAACCCAATCATAAGACATGTGAATAAAACCAAATATGCCTCGAGGAAACATCAGTTCATTTTACCGATGTACTTCCAAAACTGATATTATTTTTAAAAATAAAATTAAATTTCTAAGTAATCAATCATTAATTTTATTCAAAATAAATGCAGACATAATGTAATCCACATTGTTTATTTAAAATAGCCTTAAGCTGGTTCATATATTGAACCACGAGGACATGAAGTTAAATTACACTAAAATGACTTCCTGTTAATAATATTTTATATAATCATTTTACCACATTTAATACATATCTAAAATCTCGAAACGGGTATTTAAATGATAATAATATAAAATTAATTTCAAAATAATATTACAGATATTTTATATTGCATAATAAATGACAAGTCTCAAAAAACAGTATTTATTGGGAGTTTCGCTTTTTAAATATTGTGATGAGTGTTGTCATCATATGAAAACCGTATAAAATTATTTTATTTATAATTTACTTTGAAAATTCAAACATCTTCCGAATAATAAAATAAACATCTTATAACCGTCAGAACATAAAAAACATTAAAATTTTTAAAATTTCAATTAAAATTACCTTATATAAATTATTTTATAAACTTCTTGTATGTTCCAAATGAACTTTCGAAGTGTATATCATTATAAAATTTAAGTAACGTTGTCACTCGAATCAAATTTTACCCAAATTAACTATTTTACTGTTGTTATTGTTTATTAATCCTCATATTTGTAACATAACCAACATAGCACAAGTTTTTAAAAGGATACATTTTATCGTGACGCTTTTAACGTGAACACTTGGTATAATTTCACTAAATCTCATCGAGGTAAAGTGTGCACTTCATGTGTTTCATACATATTTGCAAGAAAGTATATTTAATATATGATGTTTTCCATCTCCTCAGATAACTGTCACATAATCTTGCATATCCCCATATAAAACCATCGTTACATTACAATCTCATCCGTAGTACTTTACGCCTATACAGCCTTCTAGGAGCTTTAAAACACAATATACTTACCACAAGATACTATCAATAGAATTTCATTTTTCTTGAATTTAAAATCACAATTCATGTTGTTTAGTTTGTTGTAAATAATTAATATGATTTGAGCAGAATGATACATTTAAATGAATTATTTAAATACTACATCGCTCTATTATACCGATAATTTACTTTTTATTAATAAAATTCAATATTGCAACCTCTGAACTAAATTAATAAATTCGTAGAAATATTTTATTTTACAGCTGGTTTTACCGAAGGGACATTTTTATAGTTATAAATGCTGAAACGCCTTAACGGATCGTATATTTTACTATTGGAACTGCAGTTTTAAACCTTTTCTATGCAATGTTGCAGAATATTATTATTATCTCTGTATAAGGAATATATAAAAAAAAAAATTTATTTTTATTTAAATTTTAACATTCGTAGAAATTATAAAAAGGTTAATTATAATGGATATAAACAACCTTTTGTTGAGTATTTTTTTAGAAAATTTTTATACAAATACAATTGAATGAATTATATTTATATTCTCAATTTTTTGCTACTGATTTTAATTGGTTGACTGTAAAAATAATTTTGCATTCGGAAATAGTTAAATAAAATGTTTACTTACTTCTAAAGACTCGGCTAAATACCTCGGTATACACCTTGACAGAAGCCTAACATGGCAAAAACACATTAAGACAAAGAGACTTCAAATGGAACATAAAAAAAGACAAATGTACTGGTTGATTGGCAGACATTCCCAACTCACACTTACAAACAAGCTATTGCTGTATAAAGCAATAATCAAACCCATTTGGACATATGGATGTCAACTGTGGGGGACAGCTAAGGATACTCATATCAGCAGTATCGACAGGTTACAAAACAAGACCCTGAGAGCAATTTTAAATGCTCCATGGTATGTACCCAACTGGGTCCTATTACAGGACTCTAAAACAATGACAGTACGCGAAGAATTGAAAAATTCAGCGAAACGTACCAAAGTAGATTAAAAAGTCACCCGAACGTACTAGCGAGGGATCTATTGACCGTAGACTACGCAAGACGTCTACAAAAATACAGACAACTTGACTTGCCAGCAAGATTCAAGGACTGACAATGGTGTTTACTTGATAAAACAAGTATGAACACTTGAACACTTATAACCTAAACACAACGCCGGGATTGAGTCGTCACTGGACAACCAACCCTCAAGACAATGTGACAACAGACGACGAGTAAGATGTCTTTAGACAGGGTACTCAAAAATATAAATCAAAAAAAAAAAAAAAAAAAAAAAACTTACTTCTAATCGTTTTATTATGGATGCTTTCCCTATATATTAAAAGACTACAGTATTATTTATCAGAATGATTCATTTATGATTTGTTTTTTGCATAAATTTCCACTAGGTATATATTGATAATATTAAGATTCTGATGAAAATTTATTTTAATGGTTATAAAATATCAAAATATTCAGCTAGAATTAATAAGCGTCGTTTGGGGTTAGGAGGTATTTAAATTAAAATAAAACGATAAATGTCATTTTTTTAAACTGAACTCAGATAGTCATCAATAGCAACTTTCCGTTGATAAAAAACGTTAGGTATACTTTATCTGTTTATTTTTATAAAATATAAATATATGGAAAATATAGATACTTGAAATAAATCTTTCGTAGCTCTTGCATGCATGATATATTTTTATTTATATCGTTTTTATTGCTACGAATGAGCCCCAAATTATTTAATAGAGTGTATTATAAAATTTTTGATTGACTCTCTTAAGTCAACGCAAAGTTAAATCGCCAAAGTGACGTACAGGACTATATGGGTTATTATGAATCGTGGACGTGATGTCCATACAGGAATGATTTGAACTTTTCAGCGGTAAAGAGAGGCTGTGTATAATGTGTGAGTTAGTTTTGAATTTAAATAAAGTTGTGAGGGGTTAGGCAATCGAGTTTGAGGCTCGCCAAGATAGGTTAGGCCTACTACGTGTTCAAGAACACCACAAAGCCTACACTTCGCACGGATACACTCCATAATATTATATCCACCACCATTCCTGCTTCAGACGTGACCACCATCATCACCAGGGCTAATCAACACTACCAAACTATTTTAAAATAAGCCCCCACTTGAAAGAGCATTTGATCATATTTTTTTTAATTTTAAGTGAATCCAATGAGAATAACTAAATCATTTTGAAGCCCAGACTTACTCTATGATAGGGCAAAAATGTAGCCTTACTACTAGTTATAAAGTTTTTTGGCAATGAATTCAAATTACCACATCATTTTTTTATTACGGAATCAAAATCATTAATGTTGTCTGCTAATTATATACAATTGTTAAATATACTACGACAATGCTACGACGAGCTACGACATCTCGGATTCTGCCCGAACGCAACAGATTTATTTTAAATATCATGGAATTTTCCAATTTTATGTTTTAATATTATTATAAACATTACACCTGGGCTGAACAACCCAAATGATCTTGCAAGATACTTTTGTATTTATATTAGTAAAGAAATATTTTTTGAAAATTTTTTATATTATAACTTTTTAAAAATTACTATTTGAAAAATAGTAATTTTACAAAAAATAGTATAAAAAAGGAGGTCTAAGAGTTGACCATCTCTGCCTTAGACAGCTATAAAATTACTCTTTACCAATAAAAATATGTATTTTTTAAGAATAAATTATTGAATAAAATTCTATTTAAAAGTATTATTGATAGAAGAAGATTCTATATATATGTATATATCCGCAAAATTGATTTTTTTATTGTTTTGTTGGTTGTTTAATAAAATAACTTTTATTTATTCCTAGTTTAACCATGGTTTTTTTTACCTTTAACTATATAACTATTTTATTTAAAACAGTAACTGTTTTTAATTTTATACTGATAGCATTTTTGCATATTTTAATATGCTACTCATGGTTCGGACTAAATAAATTGCAGCATTTTTATTTAGGATTTAAAAAAAGGCTTGTGTAGGTATACTATGTCCGTAGAATGTAAGAAGTCTTGAATTTAATGTCGACATAAATGATAGGTTATAAGTTGAATTTTTTACGTTTTCTCATATAAATTGAAAACAAAAAAAATAGACCTAGTGTTAGTTCATAAATTTCATTAGTGGAGTTCACGTACAAACATCCTGTTTGTAAAGTGAAAGGTTCTGTTCTGTGTTTGCAATGTAAATTGAAGTGTTTCTCAAACTTACGCACGTTGAAGCACCTATTTGAAGACTTGGCTTCAATTAGAGAGAGAGTTTGTGTCTCACGTGTATTATCTTTGACGGATTGCGTATAAAAGTTAATCAGGGTATTGATGTTAGTCTCTATTTCATATGGTGAAATAATCTAACGAGTAGTCTCAGTGATGTATTATGGTGAATTGCCTGCCAGACGGTACTTTTTACCTGACTCCCAACAACTTTCTCATCTAATGAAATTAGCCCATAATAAATGTTTTCATATGGCAAACCATTTAACTTGGACCGTTGTTTAATAAGCAATAAGACTGTATTTAAAATTATTTAAAAATATCTTATTTCTCAGATATAATAGTCAAATAAACGCACTGATATAGAATAAGTTTAGGTATAAAATTGTTAAAAAATTTAAGTTTTTAGTTTTATTAATACCTAATTTGAATTAACAGATTTTTAACGTGGAAATTTTAATAATGTTCATGCTTATTTATTAACGAGTAGGTTTATAAGAATATTCTATTTAATATCATAATCCAAGTAATATTGTTGGGGCATCGTCAGTTTTATGACTAACAAATCGCACCTTTAAAACGACAACGTGTTATTTGAAAAAAATAAGATGAAAAAGTTTCATATCATTCTATGTTCCAAAGAAATATGGTATTTTTAATGAGAAAGACAGAAACGGTATGAAAATTTTAAACGTGATGTTTGATATTTCTCAGAAATGAATTTTCAAAACATTAAAAGTGCTCTTCTGTAAAATTACTGTTTTTGAAATAAGACGTTGTCGTTTTAAATGTGGAAAATATCAATTAAAAAATTAACACGAGAGAATGTGATTCTTTTATTTTATTAATATTCTCACTATTTATATAACGATTGTATGAAGAGTTTATCTTCCTTTTTGTCAGTTCGAATAAAATCAAGTTGTCTTCTCACTCGATAGTGATTGATGCTTGCTGATTCATTACAGTAATTAGTTATATCAAGTATTGAGTTAGTAAAATAAAAATACGGATATTATTTTGTTTCACTAAAATTTATATGTATTTTGTGAGAAGCCTGTCATGTATTGAATTATGTCATGTGAAGTGAACAAAGCTTTACATTTATGGAGCAAAGAGGATTGTATAGTTTGTAAGCAAACATTAAATCGAATAAGGAATAAGGATGTTTCAGGATGTATCGTTCGTCTCTTTCAGGATACATGTCGTCCACTTTGAATACGAGGCTCTTATATACATAGACTATGTAAATATTGAACCAATTTGTACCACTTTCAACCAAAGGACTATTCAATGAAATCGACACTTTATTAAATTAATTTGCTAACATTAAAAATATCAAAAAAATGATACATAACTGATTGAATTATCATAATTTCAAATTATTATTTATAGTTTTTAATATTTATTGATTTTTTGTTGATTTTTATTGCTTATACCACTCGTTTGATTGAAAATTAATTCAACTGACTGACAGACGTCGTGGATTAAATTTAAATCTATGGAAAATATTTTAATGAATTTTAGTAATCAAATGTGTCGATAATATTTTCAATTTAACTCATTGAAAAATATTCATAATATGTTCTTAGGTTGTTTCAAGAATCATTAATCCTACTCAAACACGTAATTTTTTGAGGAAATGCTTCAGTATTTACAAGTGGAGCTTGTAAGAAGTAGAAGTACTTATTAGGAATACAAAAAACACTGTTTCTCTTAAAATCAGATTTTTCAGTAATTTGTTGAGTTGATTGATTTGATGAAAATTAGTATTAAAAAAAAATTCTAATAAATAAAATGATGAAAAAGAGAGAGATTTGTTTGAAAAGCAGTGTTAAGTTTGTCTGTCACAAACTAATCTACCAATGCGTACTAAAACTACTAAAACTACTACTACTGGCCATTCACTTATTGGGCTAATGAATTTGAGTCGCGTTTGCTTTTACTCAATTCAAAGAGTCTAACTCCAAGAGAGCTTCTTTGTCTTTTGAATGTTCAAGAAAGGTTCTGACATATTTCCTGATTCATATTATATTATATCAAAATGAGAATCAGCCACGAATAAAGTGTTTAAAACAACACCCCTTTAGGAAAGTCTATCAAATTATGTAAAATATGCAGTGTATTACTAATTGTAACCCAAGTTGTATCTACATTTATATCAGAAGCTTATTTCTAAAAACAATTATAATAAAAGCTAATATGGCATACTAACAATGAGTTAATGGTTATTCATGTATATATTATATATTTGTAATTATTATATATATATATATATATATATATATATATATATATATATATATATATATATATATATATATATATATATATATATATATATATATATATATATATATATATATATATATATATATATATATATATATGATCTGTTCAAATATTACAGTTATATTTATTTATTTATCTTTTATATATATACAATCAATCATAATAGTAAAGTATGAACCATCATCGCCTTGCCTTACAGGAAAAACCTAATGCGGTTCGGCAAGGTTATATGGCAGTTTTGTCGGTATTCATCCAAAACTCAAAATGATATTTTTTAATATTATGCCGTTGGTTAATTCAATTAAAATAATTGCGTTGGTTTACATATATTCCAATATTAAATAAATATTATGAGATTATCAAAAACATGCATTGATGAAGTAGAGGACTGTCTTCGGACATAAACTGTACTTATTTGAGTGCAGGAGTAAAATAATTTATTGTGGTATATTATATTTAATATATAATGGGAAATGCTAAATATATTATATGTAGTGTGTTTGAATAATGGATGACACGTAATGTACATAATATTATGGTGATGATATGTGGTTCCCTTTCCATATCAGTGGATAAGTATTATTGTCTGAAGAAGTAGTGGAACAAGGGTTAGTGATGATAATAGTGATGGTGTGTCGTCATACAAAGGCTTTGTAAGATAGTATGGCTACGATGTCCAGTGCATCCGGTATGAAGGCAGAAGGATCTTCTACTAAGATGAAGGACTGCCTTCACAATGAACCAAAACTATCAGTTCATTCCACTAACTTTATATTCTGTTCATTGACTCTCAACTTAAGGAATTACAAATCGGCTTAAATGAGTGAACATTTTATTTTCACAACTTTTGGTTTTTTAGACACAACAACATGTTAATTCATTGTCTGTCGGTGATCTTAACTATTACTAGTTACACAAGTCACCGAATTAATAATCAGTATGTACCTTGCAATACAGGAAATCAGAGTAAACCTGGATCAAGACGATCGATCGGAAATTACAGGATGAATATTTAGTGAGAATATTTGGGGATGGGGTATAAGTTGAATAAAAAAATTATGTCTACCTGTATAAGAATATTTTCTTAAAGACAGATCTGGTTTTTGAGCCGCCTTGTGGCCCAGTGGTTAGTGTAACGGATTCGTGAGTGAAGACTCCCGGGTTCGATTCACGGCACCGGAGTCACTTGGTAGATCTAGCTTAGCAAACTAGATCTTAAGTACTCATTGCTGTGTGGTGGCCTGGGAAACCATCTCTACTATATTCTCCCGTAAAGGCCAAGGTGGCCTGGCCAACCCCTTATAAAGGGACTCTCGTCAATAGGGAAGGCGTCACGGTATATTTTTAGATCTGGTTTTCGCCTGGATCAAGACGATCGATTGGGATTGTATCAATATTTTACTCAGCAACTTGGGCGGGATTTGAACCAATAATAAAAGTATTTTCAGCTAATTTGCTGCTAATTATAGTCATTGTCCTATACTATATTTTGTTTAGTTATTTAAAATATAAAAATAATATACCTTAGCCTTTATACCAAAAGAGTATTAAAATATAAATTGATATTTTTCTCATCATCTTCAACAATTTTTTTCTTGCCACGCCAAGCCATCGCTAATATTGGAAAGAATATTATTACTAAAATTTATATTTAATTTATTTCAATATCAAATCATTTTTTTTACTTGAGCGGGATTCCAACTACATACTACTACCAATACATAATTTATAGTCTCGAGCCTTATCCCCCAGGTATCAAATATTGCTGTATACTTAATTCAATTACAATATATAATAAACTGACGAGTACTGCATTATCATCACTGTGACTTGGGATCTCCCGTAATGATCTAGTGGTACTGCAGTATGATATAATCATAATATATATTTATAAATAAATAAATAATAATCTATTTTATCCTTTTTAGACTCAAATGTATTAAATTCTGGTTAATTCTTGCACTTAATATACAGTAAATAATTGTTAGAATGTATAAAGAAAAATCGTATGCCCCTTAATATTGTAAAAATTCATTGATTCCCAGAAGCCATGGATTCGGTTCCTGCCCTAGATGATCGGTCTATCGAAATAATTCATTTTTTTTCACCTTAATACACTTTGATATAATATTTTTTATTTTTTCATTGAAAAGATCTGTATTTACACTGATTTTATGAGGATTCGTCAATGAGTTATTTATTTCTGTTTGGTGTTTCTTTATCCGAATCTGCATCTATTGTTTGCATCTCTTTCTGGTGTGACTTAATGATACAACTTATTATTGGATTGTATTAATTCACACGAAGTCAATAGTGATATTGTATTGTATATTTTAGTTGCAGGTTGTTGGTGAAAAGCTTGAAGCAGGTGGTGCCACAAGTACTTCTATGTTTTATTGCTGTCCTACCTGCCGACACTTTCCAGTTGACAAAGCACAAAATACGATATTTGTTTCAAATACCTGCTATCTAAAAAGTAACTACCGAATATAGTTTCATTGAAAATAGTGAAAAAAAAATAACATAGTAATTTCATTCTTGAGTATATTTCTATTCTTACTATTCAAAACCATAGACAGATCTCAAATCAAAATTAATTAATAAGATTAGTAAGTGTCATTGTATTTTTATACGTTGGAACATGGACGTAACTACTATATTACAATTTCTTTATTAACATAAGTTTTTACATTGATTGATAGAACAATACATCTTTGGAAATTGACTTAGGTGTACAGAGTGTTTACATCTTTTTACCTATAACTAACATGAGAATGTTTTATTTAAATTTGACATGAGTAATAGTATTTAATTATAGTAAGAATGGGGAAAAAAATAAAAACCATTTACAAATTTAAAGATTAATAAATAATAACAACGATAAATGCAATATTAACAAAACAGTTACAAAATATAATGCTTAAAAACTAAATAACAATTTGTTTGGGTAAAACCAAATTTGAGTTGAGTGGATAATTGGAAATTTTATTTTATTTTTAAAAATAATATCAGTTTTGGAAGTCCATTGGTAAAATGAACTTTCGTTTCCTCGAGGCATATTTGGTTTTATTTACATGTCTTATGATTGGGTTAGTCGGGAAGTTAGTCATTTTAGTGTAATGTTTTTACTCAAATAAGCGATATTTGCTTTGATCATTTTTAACTTAATGTCCTCGTGGACTTCTTTAAGAAATGTGCAGGTTCAAGATCTAAGGCCATCTTAAGACACTTGTTTTGGACAATTTGAATTTTATTAATATGACTTTTTGCCGCAGTAGACCAAGCTGGGCATCCATACAAGAGAATCGGTCTGATAATTGATTTACAAAGAAATAGCTTATTCTTGGGTGACAGCTGACTACGCCTGTTAATAAGTGGATATAAGGTGTTAATAGCCAGGTTGCTCTTGTCCACAGCATATTTTACATGCTTGGACCAGTTCAACTTGAAGTCTAGGATAACTCCCAAATACTTGACTTCTTTGAGCCAAGGAATTTGTTCGTTATTGATACTAAGAGGGGGGATGTGGGATCGCTTTCTTTTGTTAGTAAATATTATTGCTTCAGTTTTACTCTCGTTGAGTTTTAATTTCCAGCGAGTGTAATACTGTGTTAGTAGGTCTACAGATGCTTGGAGGCGTCTACGAATTGTGTCTAATCTGTAAGATGATGTGAATATAGCGGTGTCATCCGCGTAAAGAGCTAAGGAGCAATTATGAGGAATAGGGATGTCATGGATGAAGAGATTGAAAAGATAAGGAGCGATAATACTTCCTTGCGGAACTCCTGCAAGGATTGGATGCTGTACAGATTTAACATTGTTAATATCTACTGAGAATTTTCTGTTAGTAAGATAAGATTGAATAACTTTGGTGAG
>JAGTTH010005281.1:0-15234 GCA_022606485.1 Agraylea sexmaculata
TTGAGGTGTTTACAATTAAAATTTCTCCATCCAATCCAATTATATGGATTCATTATTTTATAGCATCAAAATGAAGAACATTCAAATAAATTTACGATATTTTGATATTCAAATAGCACAACTTAGGTTTAGGAGAAAGCGTTACAAATACTATTTGTATTTTTATTATACAATTTATTTATTAAATATAATTTGCGTACAATGTTTTGATACATTATGATTAGATTTTACAATATTAAGTTTAAAGACTTAGTCTTTTACTTATTTTAATACGGAGTATAATTAATTGATATTTAAAATAATCAATAAGTCATAACATAATTTATGGAAAAAATACATAAACCCACTTGTAGAACTACTAAAATATATATAAATATTATACATAATAAATAATAATAATAATAAAATAAAATAAACTTAGAATTACAAAACATATAATACTAATTGAATAAAAAAACTGTATTTGGGAGCGTTTAATGTTTTATATCATATTTAGGCTTAAATTTTATGACTTAATATAAGCTTCATTAGATGTATTTTTTTACTTTTGTTTTAATTATTTATTAATAAGATAATTTATTCACTTAGTATCATAAATTATTTATGGCATAAAAAATAAATACACTATTTATATCAATTAAAAATTATGCTTTATAATGCGTATATTCAATCGGATAGAAGTGTAATCGAGATTAGTTATTCAACAACAATTTGTCCATTTGACCAATCAGAGTCGTTCGCGGGATAAGAGTCTCATAATTTTTATATTTTGTGCGAGTAGACTGTAAAAATATGTATAAAACAGTTTTTTAACTGTGATTTTAATATGGTTATCTATCAATTTAACTATAAAAAAATAACTATAATTATTGATATTAAATTATTTTGTGGTAAAACAACCGGACCTTTTTTTTCTATACAACCTGATATAGTGATGTTTTTCATTTATGTTATTTTTTTAGCACTAACAACATTGAATAATTAATTATTTTCGGTTAAAAATGTGTTTAATGTGCAAAATGGTGTTTAAAAATTGATACAGGCGTGTAAATATAATGTTAGTTTCGAAAATGCATTTTGGCTGGTATGAAATATTATATGAGTTTATGGGTTGTTGTATTTACTAACTATTAGTTGTACTTGTAGCAGGGCTCGTACAAAATACCTGTAAAATGCATTTATCCGATTCAGGCCAGGGGTTACCAACCATCTTATAGAAAATTGAAAACGAAATTGGAGTGCTCTTTACTGGAAGAACTTTCAGCCATAATACAAACACTTACAAACAAACGATCTGTTTTATATGAAAATGAGGAAAGGATGTACACATGCAATAATAACTAAAACAAATAATGAAATAAAAAAATAATTTTAATATTAAAGTAAACTTATGGGTACTATTTACGTTTCAAAAGCGGTGGTAATTCTACGAAAATATTTTATTTTTTAAATTATTAATAGACTAACAAACTTCACAGTTTGGACTCAATGTTGGTGATATTTATATTTTTACTTATAATAATAAGCTGCTATCACTTCATATTAAATCAGCGGCTTAGCTTAAGGGATAACTCAGGCTATAAATACTGTCATGGGTTCAAATCCCGATCAAGTAAAAAAAATGATTTGATCGGTTATTACGACCGGGAAAGATCGGGAATAATATTAATAAAATCCCGAACGAACGTCTTGGTCTAGGTTTACTCTAATTTTCTGGATTGTAAGGTAAATAGCTCAAGAGATAATATTGTGGATATTGGTTTAATTCCCGCTCCAGTAAAAAAATGAGATTGGAAAAGATTGTCTTGATACAGGTTTACTCTGATTTCCTATATTGTAAGGTAAATACTGATTATTAATTCGGTGACCTGTGTAACTAGTAATAGTTAACTAGTAAAGATCACCGACAGACAATTAATTAACACGTTGTTGTTTCAAAAAAACATTTTCAAATAAATATGGCTGTAATTTTTGGGACACCCAAAATGATTTATTCATGTTTGATAGACATTAATTAAATTAGTGTGTAAAATATAATAAAAAGTGTATCTAAGTATTTTTTTTTCGGATAAAGAGCGACTTTTAAAAATATTTTTTTATATAAATATTATAAATATTGAACGCACCTGTAAAACAAATAATATATAAAACGTAATAGTTTTCGAAACGTGTATGAAAAGTGTTGACTGAAACTGTACTTTTGCTCAATTACAGTTCTTCGTTCGGCCAATTTCATTCAATTAAACCATTATTTTTAATTAAATAATTTACAGTTCAAATGACAGTACGATGATTAATGAAATAATAATGACTTTGTGGGTTATTTCAAATTAATATTTATTTAAAAGAAGCGCATTAGGCCAGAGTACATAATTAGTAGGTTGTAGTAGCGACTTTGCATAATACTTAATTCTGTGTCGTTTTTTTGCGATTCTGTTAAGTATCTTATGGTTATTTTTACTAAAAGATAGTAAACCGAGTAACAGCGTTGTAATTATGCATGTGCTTTCAAAGGCAACTTCTAGTCGACGAATAAAATTACCATCATAATGAAAAATTTACAGAAAAAAATTCCACTCCTCACACAACTTTATGACAATGAAGGGTGACCATGTAATTTTCATAAAAAAAATATATACCGTGAACTAATTCTAATAATTAAATTATATTGGTTGAATAGTATTAAATAAAAGCACACAATATGAGAACTGTTAAACTCCATAACTACAAACTCAAAATTTATATGTTATGAGTAAAACAACTTTGCTCTAATGAACATTATCATATGGAACAGATTATTGAACTGTAAAATAAGCATATTTATGAAATACTAGGATAATTTAAACTAAAATGTGTTAATATTTTATAGGACCAATTTACTATTTCGAAGAAGTCCCATTTGAAAGGTTAAATAATGATAGAAAATCAACATTTTTTTACAAAGACTTGATATTGGTTCATAGATATAAGGATTGGTTGAGGGAGCTGTACATATAACATACACACACCTTAGACAATTTTATATATTATTTATTTATTCTTCCATACATTATAAAATAATACAAGCACGGAAAAAAAATCGCTTAGTTGAATATGCGTGTTTTTTAAAACTCCACCACAAAGTTGATGATAAATATCAAGATGGAGGATCAATCAGAGTCTGAGCGACGACGTAGTCTGGCAACACTGGAATTGCCACAATCAGACCGTTTGAGTGTCTCTAAGACTCGTCTGCTTGGTCCTCCATACTGATATTAATCATTAAGTTGTCTGGCATTCTTACTGGCAATAATGATTAAAGAGGAATATTTGTAATTATAAAACTTTGTTATTTTGATCATATTTTTTAGTATTTTGAAAAATATGTTATTAATTAGGAACTGGTTTTTATTTATAATATTAGAGTATTGTATATAAATTTGGTTACCCTAAAAAATGGTGCTTATCACATTTTTGGATAAAAATAATATGAGTAGATTTTAGGCAATACCAATTATATAAATGAATATTGAAAAAAATATGTCCTATTTAATTATTGTAACGGGTGGGGAAAAATTCCCGTTAACATTTTGATTGGACGCCATTTTGGTTAGGTGACGTTTAGATCATTGTGTTGTGTAGACACCCCAATTTTATAATATATAAATATACGCCACAAGAACGAGCACAAATAGTAACAATACTCTATTTATAATTTTGTTTTTTTTTTTGATATAAACCAAATTAAATAAATACTTGAATAATCCATAGCGGTAATAAAATTTTATCTTATTTTGTGAAAAGTATGCAATTATGGCGTTGCGTTGAAACAATTGAGGCGCGCTTCCCAAAGCAAAAGCTCAAACAAATCTTCCATATTATTATTATACAGGTTCACGTTTATTGTTTGGTGTCTATATAGAAATATGATTTACAATTAGCCGTTATTGTCTGGTGGACAAAGGGCCTAAACGACAATTCGACCACTGGACCGAATTCAATTCGAAAATAAATTAGGCAAAGCGGTCGCCAGGTGGGTTGTGTTCACCTGTGTTTTAAAACATGGAATATCCAATAAAAAGAATCAGCACATTCATAATTAAACCATAAATATAGAATGACCCGTGTCATAACAAACGAAAAAAACTCACTTGCTGAATATGATAAAAAAAATTCGTTATAAAAGTGGGGATGTTGGCGATAGAAAAACTTATTATATCTTTCATTAAATGTTGGTATTTCCTTTAACAAACATAGCCTCGGGACTTTGGCAATTTCCAAATGAGACCCCTTTTCACTACCAATAAACTCTGTTGTATAAATAAAAATATTTACCCTGCCAAATAAACGAAGCCAGCATTTTTTACCGTGAAATAATCTAAAAATTATGACACCCTTCCTGGTAAATAAGTTTCGTTTGATGACGAAGAATAAATAATGCTATCATTATATTGACAGTCCTCTAAGAAGATAATTTTTTTCCTTTTAAATATAAACTATTAAATTTGGAAGCGGAATTAAAAATCGCTTAAAATTAATATTTAAGTCTTTCAATCAGCAATATTTTGAGATATCTTAATATCCCAATAAATTCATTTTTTAATAACTATAAATAAAATAACTGTCGTAATTTTGTGAAACTTAAAAAAAATTACTAGCACATTAATTTCAGTTGTATTAAAATATATATTTCACAATATTATCAGCAATTTTTTGCATGTATACATATCAAAATTAAATAATATGATCTTACTAATAAATCAACAATTGGTAGTATTTTGAGACCAATTAATATTTCAACAAATCATTATTTAAAAGTATTGCGGTAAAAATACTAAGAGTCATTATTTTTGTGAATGTAATAAAATAAATATTATTTAAATGGCACACCAAAATTTTATTGTTATTTTTTTTGGGTATAGAATTAACAATAATTTTTCATGTATACATATCAAAAATAAATTATATGATATGATATTACTCATTAATCATCAATTTGGAGTACCTATAATATTTTATCGAATATTATTATTTTTATATTACTGTCACACTAATTGCTCGTAATAAAATTAAAGTGAAAATATGTGTATATATTAAATAAATAAAAATAATATGATATTACTAGGAAATCTTTAATATTCTGCTTTCATTGTAAAATTAAGATTTTATTGTTTACTTCTTCTACAAGTTCAGGTGATTTTCAGAATTCATTTTTTGTATATAGTTTGTACTATAAATGTATACTGAAGGGGCAAATTTAAAACGATCTAAGTTCCTACTTTCTCACCTGAAACTATGTATTTAATTAAAGTAGTCGCTATTCATATAACAAACACAATGCTTGAAATCTCAAGGGGCAATAAATGATACTTTTGTCCAGTTTTATCGTTACAACGTGTTTAAGACTTCACAATAGCAAAGCCTTATACTAATTCTCTGCCGACCTACATTATAAGGATATCAAATTTTACGGTACCTGAGCTCTCTTCTCTTCTTTATAAAAGTGAGTCTTTTTCAGCGAAAAAAGCTGAAAAGCTCTAAAATGTCGACAAATCCCTCTTTAGACGCACCGCTTATCACCGAAGAAATAAAATTAATAAATATCCTTTGGCTCTTTTATAATCGATTAATAATTAATTGTCCTCAAGTTTGAGTGTATTTTATCAATTTCCTCTGTAGACAGATCTCAAAAATAGTTGAAGCCAAGTTATAAGACGGATTCGGGCTAAGATAAATTTAGTTGATGGATGCAAGACTTGAGAACTTAGTCCAAAAACAAATTAACGTTTATAGCAGAGTTAGATCGATTACTGTGTAGAAGTGTTTAATAACTTCTTAGAGTATAAACTTGGAGCTGACAACACATAAACTGAAAGATCAAATTATTTGAAAATATTAATAGATGCATTTCGTTCCTTATTAATTAGAAATTTGAAGATTAAACGTTTGTCTGTGTCCTTTTAATGTTTATCATTAAATCATTAATAAATGTAGCTAAAAAATTCATATTAAAACAAAAGACATGACACTAAAAAAATAATCCAAATTTAAAAAAATTGAAAATTCTATAATGTCAAAAAATATATTGCAAAAAAGAGTGCCGAAATATTATATGACGAGTTAAACACTCGGTGGTAATTTTAAAATATTTAATAATTGTCATGCTATGAAAATCGAATTGTTTTTCTTTTTAATTAATCATTAAAATCCTTTAGATTGAAAAAAATACTTATTATATTAAATTCATTTAAAAATGCTTTTAGAGATATTAAATAACGCATAATTTTTTTATATAAACGCTCGTGAAAGTTTTATATAAGTTGAAAATATATTTATATATAATACACACATTTATATATATATATATACACACACACACACATACATATATATATATATATATATATATATATATATATATATATATATATATATATATATATATATATATATATATATATATATATATATATATATATATATATATATAAATGATAAAATGTGATTGATAAATATTGAATTAAAAGCTCAAAATATAATCTCCGCATTGATAAACCAAGCAGAACATAAACATTATTTACAAATTTAAAATTAAATGTCATATAAAATGCAATATTATCTACTATTATTACTGTACGTAAAAACAATATTGCTGATAGTTCATAAGTCTCTAATCTTTATGTGCAAATATCAAATTTAATAAAAATTGCCACACTATAATATAGTTTTACGATAGCACCGATAATAATTTGTATAAATAACGTCTGGCTGAAAATGATTACTTAAGAATGTAGTCACCTGAAGTTCAGCAATCTAGAATAGTATATTTTGCATGGAAGGAGACAGTGATTGTAGGATTTGTCCCATAACCATTTTCATCCTGAAAGATAGATGGTGTCTTTTCAGGAACGATACTCGACGATGCGGAATAACTACAGGATTGAGAGTCGAGATAAGAAGATAAGGAGACGCTCTGTTGTTATCCTATAAATATAATATGACGATAGTGTGGCCGATGGAGCGTAGTAATGAGGGTCTGGACCCTTTGAGCCTTGTACACTATATATTATATATGGCTGACATCATCCACAATAATAATCATCGGTATAGACACACCAATGTACACCTGGATCAATAATCATAATGCCACCTTTCATCTTAACACACATTCATACTCGATTATTTGCCTTAATGGACATTGTATGTTCAATAATATTATTATCATGTAACATAATGGAAATTATACCCTAGAGTCGGTTATCAGTGTTGCCATTACAATACAAAATATATGTTTATAAATACAAGCATGTCAAATTCGAGCCCAGCTTTGTCTACTACGGCAAAAACTTATACCAATAAAATTAAAAATAGTCCACAACAAGTGTCTTAAGATGGCCTGAGATCTTAAACCTAATCGGGTTTTAGGGTATACAGTGTTGCAGGTGGCCACATCCCACGTATGTGTAAAGTATATGTATAATATGTACATGTTTTAATGCCGGACATGTTCCAATGTATGAAAAAAAATACCAATATATTCTATAGAAATAAGTTCCTTGATTGATAAGGTCTAAAGCTAAAAAATATACATAGCTTAATTATTTATGAGTAATGATAAGAGCATATTAATAATAATATCTTAAAGAAGTCCACGAGGACATTTAGTTAAAAATGATCAAAGCAAATATCGCAGGTTTGAGTAAAAAACATTACACTAAAATGACTAACTTCCCGACTAACCCAATCATAAGACATGTAAATAAAACCAAATATGCCTCGAGGAAACCTAAGTTCATTTTACCAATGAACTTCCAAAACTTATATTATTTTTAAAAATAAAATGTAAATTTCTAATAATCCACTCAAATCAAATTTTATTTTACCCGAACAAACTGGTATTTAGTTTTTAGGCATTATATTTTGTTATTTTATTTTTCCCATTCTTTCTATAATTTAACACTATTACTCATGTCAAATTTAAATAAAACATTCTCATGTTAGTTATGGGTAAAAAGATTTATATACTCTGTACAACTAAGACTATTTCCAAAGATGTATTGTTATATAATCATTGTAAAAATTTTAATTTTTGTAATTTGTAAAACTTAATAAAGAAATTGTAATATGTCTGATTAAAATTAATCATTAAATCACAGATATTCTGTAATAAGGGACTAGTTGCGCCAATATTCATCACACGAAACCTAATTCATTCAACATCATGTTAATTATTTATAAATCAACAAAAAAAATATTATTCCTCAAAAAAAAGGTTTGAAATGAATGTAGAGTGGAAATTTTTTATGTTATGTTATAAAATCAATAGCTTTATTTTTTTATGAAAATATTTTACCATAATGAACATATTCTGAACTGTCCAAAATGAATATTATTATAAAATTAAATAACGTTGAAATAATTAACAATTCAAATTTGGTTTCACCCAATTAAATTGTTATTTAGTTTTAAGCATTATATTTGTTAAGTTAAGAGTCTTTTGTTGTTATTATTTAATTATCCTCATAATTGTAAATGGGTTTTTTTATTATTTAATACTACCTATAATATCAAATAAAAATGCTATTTAAATTCTCATGTCAGTTATTACATTTGTAAGATGTTTCGTATACTAGATTAGGTATACTATTTTAAAACTCAATGTTATACTGATTACATTTTAATTTTTTGTAGGCATATGGGCTTATAAAAGGGTTTAAAACTCTCTCTTTATATGGGGTTAGTTAAGTCTATTTTGGCCATTTGTAAAGAAGAATTTATTATAATTTATACTTAAATGGACATCATCCACATTATTGTATATTAGTGTTTCAGGTAAAAGGTAAAAGGATTAATTTATTAGTGTAGAAGGGGTGGTTTTTATCCCTGGCTGTATCTCCCAGGGGTGGTGTTAAGAAGGGTGCAAATTAGTTTCGAATGTGATTGTGTTGCTTACAAATTGGGTGATCAATATCACTAAATAATAATAATGGGATTCGCATACATTTGAAATTAGGACTGAAAGAAAACACGGTCATCATAATATTTACCTGAAAATTGCACCGAAAAAAAAAACTCCAACGGGGATTACTGAAAAAAAAAGCTTTTGATGCATGTTGATAAATTGACTGGCATTTGTCGGTTTTTTTTATCACAACCATTGATAGATTACGGAACATTGTCAATGTGGTTATAAAAAATGGGAAATTTACGAATAAATCAGAGTGAAAATCGCTTCTTGTTCTATTTTTTCATTAGGTTAACCGAAATATTCAGTTTTTGAAACCTTTTAATATGTAAATATAACACACAACGTAAAAAATAAAACTTCCATTAGCATTTTTTATCTAGAATATACAGAAAAGGGATTATTTTTTTACGCATCAAAACATCCCTTTGAAAGAATAATAATTCAAGATAGTGAAAATATTTTCATAAGAAGTTTCCCTAAAAAATATCTATAAATGCTTTTATCGAATAAAATAAATACAGCCTTGAAATGTTATTTCCAGTTTATGAAAATTCAATTGTTAATAATTATAATGTTCTCAATTAAACTATGTAATTCCCTGAAAACCTGGTTAACCTATTAATCTATCAAAAACAACATTTAGGTTGTATGAAATGTCGTAATATTATTTCGTCAAAGGCTTCTTCGTATGATATTTTTCTATTACATTTCACTCATTGTCGAATTGTTACCTTTTTCGGGTTCTCATTTCATTCCACCCCTTGATATTTTCCCTCATCTCTCATCCCCAAAAGCTGACGATTTAGTCCGTTTATCAAGCTTCCCACCATTTTTTTTTTTTTGCCAACTCACCTAAGAAAACACCGTCACGTCTCTCTTATTGATTTCTGTCTTCTCATCAAACACTCGAATATTTATTGTACTGAAAATAGATAATTTTTATCTCCACGTTGCAAAGTAAAATTTACACATATGTTCTTAAAACCATCTGAGATTTTATGGAACGCCCATAAAAAATTTCAGATAGTCTCGAGTACTGAAAACTGTAGATTTACTGCTCACTTTCAAATGTCATCATAAAATATCTGTGGATTTTGTTAAAAATAAAGTAACTTCCTAGATGATTAGTTTTTGATAAATTAAAAAAAAAAAATTTAGTTTTCTGTCGTTGTCAAAAAATAACACAATTTATTTATTATATAAATATGAACAAAAATATTACAATAAAAGAGTTGACGAAAAAATATTATCTGATAGATAACATAGTGAATAATGTATGAAAGCATGTTATTTTTTTATATTTTATTTATTATAAAATAATTACATAATAATAAACTGACACTACCGATATTAAAAAGCCAGATAATTCGATGATAAATATCAAGATAGCGGACCAAGCAGATAATTTTGGCAGAGGGAACATTAATTGTCTCACCCAGACTCGTCTACTTGGTTCACCATATTGATATTTATACATTCAATTGTCTGACAATCTGATCGCATATCGGTAACGAATAAACTGCAAAATTTGTAATAAATTTTCTATTTACTATTTTTATTATTTAAATATTCTAATTGAAATTTCATCCTTTATATAATAATAATTTATTTATTAACAATTATAATATAAACATAGTGGATATATGTAGATAAGCATAAGTTTGCAGTTTATAACTATTTTATTCAATTGAGTCATCAAGACTACAAATAGAATTTCAGATTTGTAAAAAAGATGTTATAACTTTTGACTCTTTACTTGAAAGTAGTAAAGAAATTTTTATGATGGCGGAAATAGGTTCTGTGAAATTTATTGTGACTGCTTTTCCACTGCGAAATACGGAAAACATACATTGTAGAACTAAAAACACATTTAATTTTAAATTTTATAATACTTTGAAAGTGCTTTTGTTGCATTGGAACTTGATAAAATTAAAATGCTTTTAGCTAGTTCATTTTACCGGATAATCATTTTATCGCCTCAGTCATTACACCCGATATAACAAAAATCTAAAACAGTTTTATAAATCAACTTAGGAATTTTTAAACACCGAGTCTTGAAGAACTTTTATACGAACATAAAAGAACTGCAAGTTTTTGTATGCTTCAACTAATTTCAGCCAATTAGGCGAATTAAATACTTTTTGTTTGTGATCGAAGAAAAAATCCACCCTTAGATGATTTTCTCCCCCTGTTGTGTGTTCGACTCTTTGCGGCGAATTTCCGCCTTTTTTCCCTCTCTGATCTTTATTTCTTCCTCACAATGTCCTGAAAAAATGCCGACAGATCGAGAGAAGGATATTTTGTTTACTTTTAGTCTTTCACACGACCGAGGGTTCGTCAGCCTGTCTGTCCCTTGTCTTTGTGGCAATACTGACAAATAACTAAGGCATTTTCAATATAAGAATACAACAATATGCCGCGTGTTTGTTCGAGAAATTTTATTTAAATAATTATTATGACAAAATTCATATGAAGACTTGTATGAAATAGACTGACAAGTGAATATGGAATGATATATTTTACGATTGATGTGTAAAGAATTGGGGTAAATAATGTAATACAAAATATTAAAAAAAAAATACAAAATTGTTATAATAATTCTTAAGGCATTTCCAACCATAATAGACGAACATATCTTTTTAATCCGTTACAGATCCTTGAAAGTATACCAAAAAATACATTATTGATATTTAACCAGCGTAATAGCTCAGGGAATAATACGCGTGGCTACAAATACTGTAGTTATGTGTTTAAATTCCTCTCAAGTAAAAAAAAATGATTGGTTATTACGGCTGAGACATTATTTTTTTAAATAAAATCCCAATCGATCGTTTTGATCCAGGAATACTCTGATTTCCTGTATTGTAAGGTGAATACTGATTATTAAGTCGGTGACCTGTGTAACTAGTAATAGTTAAGATCATCGACAGAAAAATAATTCACACGTTGTTGTGTCTAAAAACCAAAAAATGTAAAAAAAACCTCAAAATCCCCTTGAGTCGTATATAAAATAAGTAATTAATGTATATATTAGCCTAAAGTGTGTATATGTAAATATGTATGTAGTAATATGCAGTCTAAAATAAAATAGTTTTTAACTGCTTAAATAACAGAATCTTCATGAACCAAGATTAACATCCTTTTATGATATTAATAAATTTATATTTATTTTTTTTGCCCATTGATTTGAAATATTTTTATATCTGATTGCTTATTACGACTGGTAGATCGGGAATAATATTAATAAAATCCTGATCGATCCTCTTGATCCAGGTTTCCTGTATTGTAAGATAAATATTGTCGTAAAAACCTTCTCAAAATCTCCCAATTTAAAAAAAATCAGATATGTTTTCTTTAAATTAATACCCGACTTTTTACGCATGGTTATGATACGCTTTTCTTCTTAGTTATTCTTTTATAAATGTTGATTTTTGTCGCAAACATCCTACAAGCTCTACCTATTAATCACATTTATATCACTTTATACAAGTTGCACATACACAATGTATCATTCGTATTCCAAACGAAGGGCGTATATTAACCATGTACCTAGTGCAAGCCTGAAAAGGTCAAACTAATAAGAAAACTCTAGGTATGTTGAAATTTTACATACATAAGATCACAATTCTTTAATAACCACGTGTATTAATTTCATCGACCCTTATAAATTTCTAATTTGTGTCTTGTTAATGTATTTTATAAATTTTGTTTACCCGTTCTCGCGGGATCCATTGATCAAGCTTTCAGGCACTTTTCAGTGTTTACCCCCTGAAATTGCATTTCTTAGTCGCCCATCCCTTACACCTTATTAAAACACTGTAATATTCATTCGTTAACTACAAAGTGAGGTGAGTTTCATACAGACTACCTCTTTGTAGTGCATCCTTATTTATGAAGTGTGTACCTTTTCATCCAAAACCTTTCACCGCTAATAAAAATATTAAAGCTACAAGGGGCAACCTAATTCATGAATAATATTTTTATCAATTTATTCTTCACACAATGGGGGCTTCTTTCAACCGGCTTGCTTTTAATGGAAATCCTCGGCGGAGGTCCGTCTTATAAATTGATTTATTGGGTATCGTTGACACGAGATATGTTCGACCTTTGGGTTTTCAGGATTATGCGATGATAAAAAATACTGAAATACATATTGTATGTATTGGATTTTCCGGTGAAAAGACAAGCTTCACATTATGTAGGCAATTTACGGATAGCTTTTACAAGAGCCAAAGTTCCGGCGAAAACAAATATTTCAAGCTGAGACACGCAGCATTCATAAAAAACACATGTTTCAAGTATATTTACATAAATTTTAACTTTTTTTTAGATATATAAAAATATGTCGTACATTGTTTCTTGAGTTGGGTTTGTTTGCTGTTTAAGAAATGTCTTCTTCCCTTTAGATTTTTTTTATAACTAAAGAATTAATGGATATGGTTAGTCAAGACTTGGAAGGAATCATCCTGAAAATATAAATTACTTCTAAATTTATAGTTTAGGACTCGAATCATTTGATTTTATGTAATTCTAATTTTCTATTTAAATCATAATAAAAAATCCACTTCTCATTAATGCCTATATCTTGTATAAAATTTAATTATGTATTTATTGCTTTATTTAATATGAATACACGTTAAGAAGTTTAAGCAGTAATAAACACATACATTAATTAATAACTAAATAATAAAGCATTGTGGCCTAAAATCACCTGCTTCTTGAGATGTGAAATAGCAATCAATATTTAAAAAAAATCAATTTATTTAAGGTTAAATTTGAATCTGTTCTAACGCAGTAATAAATATTGGGTATAGTAAAAAAATTCACGGTCCAGTTTCCAATACTTTTTTGTGGATGATTAACTATTTTTTTTAAACATCACAAATCCCTTCTTTGAGTTTTTATTAATCTATAATAAAGTAAGTTACAATTGACTCAATTATTTAAGGTTTGATTTAAATCTGTTGTAACCGCAGTAATAAATATTGGGTATAGTGAAAAATATTCACGGTCCAGTTTCGAATACTTTTTTTGTGGATGAATAACTCGAATTTTACAAATGCCTTTTTGTGAGTTATTATTAATCTGAAATAGAGTAAGTTTCAATTGACTCAATCGATTCAATTAAAAAGGCAACTAATTCATCGACTCCTTCAGGATTAGCTCGATCAGCTGAAAATCCATCTCATCGGACTGGCCAGAAGTTTCCAGTTGGTAAATAATTTCTTCAATGAATATTCACTCCAGAATAAACGTCTTCGGACCGATAGGCTAAAATTAGTTGACTGTCGAAGGAATGATTTAAGATAATCTTTCAGGATGATAATGCACGTTTCAGGCTCGTAAAAGCCTTCACACATAACTTTACTCAAGCGCTGAATTTATGCCAGCTTTTATCTCGTGCCAGTCTCCTATTTTTGGCAGTGAAAAAAAATCTTTTTCATACATTTATAACGGGATATTGCTGGGGTTGGAGAAATGTGCCTTAGGGGTTGTAAGAAAACTAGCACGCGAATTGATAGTTTATTACCACAACATATTTTTTTTTAAATATTGTGCTTACAAATTGTTATTTACTTATTTTACTCAAGCATATTTTTCATTTTATTATTTATGATAATGTAAATATTGGTAAGTGATTTTTATAGTATGTTATTTTGAACCGGGGACTTTTAATCAGTGAAGTATAACAATTTTTTTATTTAATTTGAATATTACATAGTTTTAATAATACAAAACACCTTATGAATTAGACTTAAGTGTACATAATATATAAATCTTTTTACTTATAACTTTAGCATTCGAATGGATTAAAAAAAATATTTTCAATATCTTGTTTACAATAAAAAAAAAAATTAAACAGATTGTTGATAGTGTTGACTTCTTGGTAGATTTCCATAATTTTTTTAAGCATATTGGTTTTTTTTAAATGATAAGAGCGTATTATTATTAGCGGAAAATTGTCGTAGCAATTTTTGAATTATATAATTTATTAACTATGAAATTCACTTTACGTTTACATAAAATATTTTCAATTATTTAAAGTCGATTGGTATAAAATACTATAACAATCACAAAACAATATTTTTTTGGTATTTTTAGACGAAAATTAAATGCTTTATTGATAAATTTTATTTTTAACCCTCTTCAAATAACTTGTGTGGGCTGATTTTCTCCCGAAATAAACAACTGTAGTGGGTGAATTTTTTATTAGTAAAAATGCCTTTAAGAAATCCTTCAAAACCATTACCAAAGGGGCATTTTTCATCGCGCAGTATCTTTTTGAA